>PVLC010007340.1:0-64012 GCA_004027655.1 Graphiurus murinus | reverse complement strand
TGAGGGTCCTAAGTCATCGGTGGGCGCATCCCTTGATGGGTTAGTAATCTGAATGTACTTATTGGGTGGCTGGAGGAGGTAGGTCACGGGCTCCTCTTCCCCTCTCCTTGTTCTCTCCTTCTCTCCTGGTCTCGTGTTGTGAGGGCGGCACCTCTCCAGCCCCCTGCCACCGCCACTGCTTATGCTCTGGGGCCAGCCCTGTGGACTGAGATCATGAGTCGCAATAAACCTTTCCTCCTCTCACTGGCCCATCCTTGTTGAGTATTTGGTCCCAGTGATAGGAAAGCTGGCTAAAACAGCCAGTAGCTCCAGGAGGGATCTGGTGGAGGCCCCACTTGAGCGGGCACCTTCAGGGTGATTAGAAAGTTGACAGGCAGCGAGGGCGGGAAAGAGAGGGGACCTCAGGCTGCTCAAGAAAGCACAGATGGCTTGGAGGAAGAATCCAGCCAAGGCGGCCCAGGCTGTGGCCCAGATCTGGGGGTTCCCCATCTCCCCAATACTGTGGCAACGACTCAACCAGCTCTCGCCCCTGCTCCAGCCTGCTGCTGTAATTGCCAGGGTGTTCCAGGGAGCAGCTGGCACATGCCAGAGATTCCTCAAGGCCGTGGCCCGTGGAGAAAGCTGCACTGGGAAATTTCCTCTTCCTCCGTACCTCGCAGTGTGCTATGACTCAAAAGTCCAGGCACCGGGCTGGGGCGACGGGTGACTGATAGTGTCCTGGGCTCACATCTCCCGCAGGGGATTTTTTTCATGCTTGACCAAGAAGGTAGATGACTGTTAAGGAAACGAGTCAGTACTTCTTCCCCACCTCACCCCACCCCCACCATACTTCATTTCTGTATATCCTTAAATTGGGCGATAATCCTGATTTCAAATCTGTCACGAGGCCCTGGGTAACCAAAGCAGGTCCTACATGGTCCAAAAGGATCTATTGCTCAATCAATCAATCAATCAATCAATCAATCAATCAGTCAATCAATCACACACACACACACACACACACACACACACACACACACACTCAGGCAGCTTACTTGTCTAGCAACAGTGACAATATTTAGCATAAGGTTTGGAGAAACCAAATATGATTTTTCCCCAAGAGGGGCAGACCTGTATCAGTCCATGGATCAGAGCAAACAGACAGCCCAGGAGGTAGGTGTGAGCAGTGGATGGATGGGTTTGGTTTCACCACAGCTCTCCAGCTTGCCCCGAACACCCTCCCTGGGCTTGGACCATCTGTATCACCCTTGGAGATGGATCCGCATGGGTCAAAGCCCGGTCCCACTTCTCCCTGCCTTCTGCACTCCCAAAATTCCCTCTCTGGGCCCTTTCCTCAACTATGAAAGGAGGAAAAGAACAGACCCTCGTTCCTAAGGTTGTTGTGGAAACAGGATGACTTACATGATATGTATAACATAATTAAAATGGTGCCTAGCATGGAATAAATGTTCAGTGAATGTAGCTTTATCCATCAGGCCCCAGGTGGCGTCTGAGCTTGTGATGGCCGCTCTGGTCAATGGTAAGGAGCTCAGGTGTGCGAAAGGGGCCATCGTGGTGACTCACGGGAAGACACCTTTCATTATTTTATTAATTCAGAGCCAGCAAGGAATGTAAACCTGGGGGGCTTTTTCTGGAATCGTGTCTTTCATAGAGACCATCCTAGTTGAAAAATCTCTTGCCTTCCCCACCACCTCCCCTCCCTCACAACACGAGAGATTATTATAGTTTCCTGATAGTACACATGCTGCTCGGGCCTGTTTCCCTGCTCCACACGAAGCCATCAAGAGCTTTCTGTTCAAGGTATCGTGGGGGCCAGTTGGGTGCTGGCACTTGTAAATGCTTGTTGATTGATTAACTGACTGGCTGGTTATGGTCTGGGGGATGAAACAGAACTGGAGTTGAGAGTGTCTCTGTAAGGGCTGTGCTTTATCCTGGCCCACTTTCATTACTGGTACTCAGCTGGTGTATTTATGCATGTCTTCCTTTCTTTTTTCTTTCTTTCTTTCTCTTTCATTCTTACTTCCTTTCTTTCTTTTAAATTCTTTAGTGAACTGAGCTAAATTCTATTGGAACTGATGAACATTTTGTCTCAAACTTTAAAAACACATCATAAAGTGCCTAGAGATGGTTTCAATGACTCACAAACTGGACCTTCCTCTGTTGGATAATCATCTGACCCCTGCTTAACAATTTCCAAAAGCCTCACATGCTTTGGATGGTGAGATTAGTCAGTCACAAAAAGTAAAAATTCATATACATGCCTTTTTTTTTTTTTTTTTGCGGTACTGGGGATTGAACCCAGGGTCATTCTACCTCCGAGCTATATCCCCAGCCCTATTTTTTATTCTTTATTTTGAAACTGAGTCTCACTAAGTTGCACAGTGCCTCACTAGGTAGCTGAGGCTGGCCGCGAACCTGGATCCTCCGGTCTCAGCCTCCCGAATGCTGGGATTACAAGCGTGCACCACCACTCCCGGCTATATACATGCCTTTGTAAACCTCTGCAGAGCCAGGCCATGGGCTTGGAGAGCCAGGGAGGGCTACAGCAAGGGAGAGGGACCAGGATGGGGATCTGGGCAGAACGGGAAAGGCCGGCAACGGGACAGGCTTTCGCAGTTGGGATTTCAGCTCCAGCAGCACCTATGGCTCAGATAAATTGGCTAGACTTCTGGGAGCCCGCTGGGCAAGAATGGAGCAGGTGTCAGGCTTGCCAGAACGGCATGGTCCTGAGCCTGGCAGTGAGGGAAGAGATCCCCGGCCGCTCACTCCAGGAAGAAGCTGCTTCTCAGCCTGCAGGAGAGGGGCGGGGCATGAGCAGTGGGGTGCTTACAGGCTCCTGGGTCCAGGTTCCCCAAGGATGGAATGTCGGCCTGCTCTTTGTTTAGTCTTGTTGGGAAAATTCCCCACAGCCTGCAGCATGGTGTTGCTCACACTCGGAGGTGTTTAGGAAATGTGTGTGGTAAGAAATGCAGCCCGGTCATGTCGGGCAGCTACAGCGAGGACACCAGGCCTCTGAGAACTTTGACCATGCTCCTTTCACAGAGAAAAGCCGACGAGGGCTGGTTACAGATGAGTGACATGTCTAGGTCTCACCGACCCTGGGGACGGGGCGGGAACTAACACTGGGGAGGTTCCCTGCCTTCCGGGAAGCTGTGGCTCCTTCTGCCTGCTGGCGGGGGTGAGCTGTCTCAGGTCCTGTATTGCCATCAGCTGGGAGTCTTGGGAGCAATAAGGAGACCCTGAGATGAGAAATGTTGGTTTTTGGACAGAGGCTTACCAGTGCATTTCTCCTTCAGGATCCCATGCCACTTTACAGAGCCTCCTCTGGGGGCATGGGAAGACCTCCTGCCCCTCCTCCATCTTCCCTTTTCATGTGCACAGAGCTGTTCAGGGGTAGAGAGAGGTAGAGAGGGTGATAAAGACCATTTGGGGCCTTTTCTTGCTTCTTTGCGGATCCCTAGGCCACTCTTGTTTTGAGAAAGCCATTGAGTTGAAATATAGGTCCCAGGCCTTGGAGTCTCAGAACAGTGTGATGGGGGCTGGAAATTCCATCTATACATTAGCTGGGTGTGGTGGCACACACCTGTAATCCCTGTACTTGGGAGGCTGAGATAGGAGGATCACAGGTTCGAGGCCAGCCTCAGCAACTTAGTGAGACCCTGTTTCAAAATAAAAAAATAAAAATAGGATGGAGGGGGTGTAGCTCAGAGGTAGAAAACACCTGGGCTCAATCCCTGTAACACATAAACACACACACAAACGCACACAGACACACACACAAACGCACACACACACACGCACACACACACACGCACACGCACACACGCAGGAGATAATGCAAAAACTTCTTGAAAACTAGTATGGGGTACATGGAAAAGCAGGGTATAGGCCTCATGATTAACCATTTGCGAATACAAAATGAGGTAAAGATCTCTTTGCTGTGCAGCTATTCATTCACTGCAATGTCGAATGACGACACACCCAATGGTTTAGATATATTTTCCCCTCACTCTCCGGCCCCACCTTGAAGGGATAATATTTTTCTAACCACCAGATTGTTACTCCTGGAAAATGTCGGTCAGAAGCGTCCCACCTTCTTCCCCACGCGGCACATGACCTGTGACTGTGTCTCCCCGCTGTCCCAGACAGTGCCGGTGGCGGAGACGAGGTGTCCTCTCCAGGGCCAGATTTGGAAAGTGGTTTCAGGCATCCACGGAGCGGTAAAAGCCCAGCTCCTTCCTTAGATGGGTTGATAACTTGCTCACGTAAAACTGAGAAGAGTACAGACCCTGGAGATCGGCAAGGATCCCGAGGACCCAGCAGAGAGGCACTTTCTCCTGCCTGACCCAGAGAGGCTCTGGTCCCGGCATGCCGCAGGGCAGGGGCTGGGTGTCTAATCTGGGCAGGCTACATCTAGGTGGGGTGGCGGGCAAGTGTGTCCCCTCTCCCAGGGGAGGGTACATCATGAGATGGCCTGGGTCACCCACGCAGTGAGCTTGGAGACTTAAATCTAGGCCACCCCTGTGCCGGGCTGGCAACTGCCACTCAGGAGTGTGACCCTGGGCAGGAGGGAGTGTTTCAGGTCAGGGGCAGAAGGTGAGAGGGAGAAGTTAGGGTGGAAACCCTCCTTCATTTATAAGAAAGGGGATGATGGACGGGATCGGTCTGCAGGGCTGGCCTTCCTAGTGACGTATTCTCTGTTGGGTATGCAATTTCTCCCTAGTATAATGTTGAATAACATATGTTGTGTTCATAAGGCAACCTAGCAGGGGAAGAGAGCAATGGCAGTCATCTTTATCTGCCTCAAACTCTCAGTACCACCACTGAAGAAATGGTTACGGACAGCCTGGCATGTGCACTGGAAATCCACGGAAGTCAAGAAAGAGTGGAGGGCCGGGCATGGTGGCACACGCTTGTAATCCCAGTACTTGGGAGGCTGAGACAGGAGGATCCGGGTTCAAGGCCAGTCTCAGCTACTTAGTGAGGCCCTCTGCAACTTAGTGAGACCCTGTTTCAAAATAAAAAGAATAAAAAATAGGGCCAGGGGTGTAGTTCAGAGGTAGAATGCCCCTGGGTTCCATCCCCAGTACCCCCTCCCCCCAAAAAAAATAGAGTGGAGGGACATTTGGTTACTCTGGGTTTCTAATCACTGGGAAGCTTATTTGGCTCCAGTGTTACTTCCTGAGTGGTTTGAGGCCCGTGTATACGGTCTGTTTGGAGCTTGCTGGCTGTGACCAGGGCCCTGGGTGTCCAGTGACCACATGCAGAGGGGCTTTTGAAACCTTGAACTTTATCTCACTAGGGGAGATGCATGAGAGTCTAAGATCAGAAACCACAAGCAGAAGGCTGCAGACTTAGTGTCCTGTGTGGGCCAAGGAAGGAATAAGTAAGTCCAGATGCAGAAAGAACTGCATTCTCTTCTGTTATTTACGGTGACTGCTGTCACACATCATTTAGGTCAATACACAGCATGTCCACTTGTCATTCTGCTAACAGAACTTCCCAGTTTCCATGGCTTACCTCTTTGTCCCCCGGCCCCAGCTGCTACATCCATCTCTAAACCCGTTGACCCTGAACCCTTTTCTCTCTTGAGACACTCTAAAGGTTAAAAATTCTACAACATGCAACTATCCTATTGCTATTATCTATCAATCTCTCTCTATATATTTCCCTTCTTTTCTGCCGATTTTCCTTTATGACTTCCCCAGAACACTAAAACCAATTGCCGATGGGCTGTCCTTATACCTATTCATCTTGCAATGAAGGTTGTATTTGAGAAAGAAAACCCTCAACTGAGGTTATAGACAGTTAACAGCCAGGGCAAGTAGGCAGTCGCTTCCAAGCACAAGCCACTCTCCAATCTTGGCCAAAAAATGTCGCAATGGCCGGGGTTTCTTTCATTTCTTAGGGACAAATTCCATGGAGCAGTGTGCTTATGATCGTGGGAGCGAGTCTCTTCCCAGGGGTGGGGATTGGGTCTGGACACCGCCACGGTCCCTTAGGAGTTGCCCCTGAGAAAGGAATCTGGTGTCTGTGTGAAGTTCATCTTAGAACTCAGCTCCCCTCTCCTGGTCCCCACTAAACGTCCACTCGTGTCCCCAATTGATGCTCTGCGCAGATGACCCAGAGCGATGTGGGGAAATGCCAGACACCTGAGCCCGCCTGCAGCCCTGGGGAGTACTCTTCAAAGGATTTGTTGGAGAGTTTCCCTTTGCTGCTTGGAGAGCGGGGAGGGGGGTGGGTGTCTATCTTGTCACTGTCCTTATCTCCATTACTGTCTCGCAAGCTCCAGTTATGTGGCTGGAGTCTTTCACGTCAAACAGTAAGTTGCATGCTGGTGTTGGACCTGTAATGTCCACTCGTCCACTGGTCTCTACCACAATCCCCTCTCCGAGGCCCAACAGTCTTCAGGACAAGATGGACAAAACATGGGAAGGGTTTTAACTAATTAATGCAACCAGAATGGCCTCCCACCTTGAGGGCTCTTTGGGAAGCCCTGAGAAAAGTTTAGAGATTGCAGTTGAGGAAGCGGAAGGGCTTTAGGGGGCAGGTGGAGACCGTCTTAAAGGATAAGCTCTCTGCACATCTCTTGGAGCTACCCATGTCCTGATTTGTCCTTGAGACCACTAGGGGAACACATGGCCTTCAAGTGTGACCTTTTTATTTTATCTCTCCCAGCCTTTGAGCGACCTTGCTGTCCTGGCGATAGGGACCCTAGATCTCATTGGGTATTCCTGAACAGAAAGGGGTGGATCCTGGTTCCTCTGTGAGCCAGTCATGGAGTTCCCTCCTGCAGCCGAGTTCGCTCATCTGCGAAGTGAGGGGGTGGGGCTGGCTCACCTCTAAAGTGTTTTTCCATTTGAAGTCTCTGATTCTGTGGTTACTTCCTCTTCTTCATCAACAGCCAGCCTTTACTAGAACTCAGTTCACTTGAAAGTTTGGATGGCGGCATAACATTTGAGCTGTACTGGGTGGATGTATGTCAGGCTTTCCTGGTTGGGATCAGGGAAACCCACAGATAGAGCTGAGCCACCAGCTGATGCCAGAGTCAGGGCCAGCGCTGGTTTAACCAGTATCTGGGTGAGGACTGGAAAAAAGCATCCCTTGCAGGTGAGCTCAGCTGCAAGTTGGGGGGTTGTGGCCTAGCAGGTGGCTTCCTGGCTGCTCTCAGCCCCCGGGGCTCCCAATGAGAGTCCTTGTGCAGTGACCAACACACACACACACACACACACACACACACACACACACACACACACTGGTGGAACATTGGTTTCTTTGGGTTCTGACCATTTGAACCAAGAAGTCGAAAAGGACGAGGTCAGAATAGAAACACATCATCAGAACGATGGAAGAATGATTAGTGCCTTAAAGTATTTCACGCAATTATAAATCTCCAAGCCTGAGCCTTTGCTGCTGCTCAGACCCTGCACCTCCACAGCCCATCTGATCTGGGGAGCGTCAGGAGGCAAGATTAGCAATAATAATAATAATACAGCCCCTTACATTTTTATAGAGCCCTACAATTTATGTTGCACATTAAAGGCACTTTCTTTCTCAATTAGATTCTGATTCTAACCATTGCCCTGGTGAGTAATAATTATCCCCATTTTAAACACCAAGGAAATGAAGCTGAGAGATTCAAAGACTTGTTCAAGGGCAGCTCATAAGTGGTCAAGGCAGGAACTAGACCCGTGTCAGTCTAGCTCCAAAATGCAAGGTTTTTCTCTCCCGAGAGTTGTATGGCACCGTGATGGGGTATTGGCAGCAAGGCCTAAAGAACCATTCTCTGCAGGTCCAGAATGAGTCTGAGCTGGTCGTCATCCTTGTTTTAATGAAGGCCGCACTCCCCCACACAGGTGTGGTTAACTAAAGATCTTGGTGTGAATTCTAGAAAGGTCTCGGCAGATCTTACGACTGAATTGAATGTTTGTTTTTCACACTGGCGAGTGATCCTTGGAGATTCACTTGGTTAAATGCATCTGTACTGCCCATGTGCATTGACACAGAATTCTCTCTGCTGTTTTAGGAATGATCTTGCTGGGCATCTCGGGAAAGCCTTGGGTCTACAGAGAGTCATCTCTCCATATGATATAGAAATAATGCCCATGGGTCCCCACCACTGACTCTTTGGTGTCAGTGTGGCCTCACCAACAGGGCCACCATCGGCCCTTCAACATCGCTTTTAGGTACAGCCCCAGGGACAGAGAAACTGGAACAGCCTTGGCCTCCAGGCCCACCTCTCTATGCACCCATTGGCGCGATGTTTAAGTCCTGCTCGGTGGAACTCGAGGCTCTGCTATTAACCAACAGCTCTCTCCATCCCGGCCCCTCCTGGGCAAATCCACCTTCAGTATGTCACAGTGTTGACTGCCACCTTCTCCCGCAGCCCGCTTGCCGGGTCGCGTCCTTCCCGCTTGTATGATTTTTGTGAATGGCACCACAAGGCATCTTTCTCCGCCTTCAGTTCAGCGTCTCCGGCACCCTCTGTCCTGCTCACTCCTCCCTCACCACATTCCCGTGGGAAGGGAGCGCCATGCCTTCGCTTCTGCTTCCTCTGTACCACTCCCATCCACTCCTTCCCCTCGGTTCCGCCGCTGCCACTGTCTTCCTAGCGATCCTTCTCGCTGGTCCTCGTGCCTCCACGCCGGCCTCCGCCCGGCCCTCAGTTCTCTCTCCACACACACATCTGACCAGCTGACCACCCTTCCTCTGGTTAGCTCAAAGGGGCGTCCCTCGGCCGCAGGCTGGAGCCCACCCGTGTGGGAGAGCAACGCAATCCCATTACGTGCCTGCCACAGACTTCGCACATGTCTCTTCCTTTGTCCAAAATACCCTTTCCCTGGGACCTCCTAAGCATTTTCAAGACCCTGCCAAGGCATTATTATTTCCTCTTCCTCCTCCTCCTCCTCCTTGTTCCTCTTTTTCTTCCTACTATTACTTTTATTGTCTTTTTATACTGAGGATTGAACCCAGGGGTATTCTACCTTTGAGCTACATCCCAGCCCTTTTTATTTTGAAAACAAGGTTTTGCTAAGTTGATGAAGGCCTCCCTAAGTTGCTGAGGCTGGCCTTGAACCTGCGATCCTTCTATCTTAGCCTCCCAAGTACTGGGATTATAGGTGTGTGTTATTGCTCCTACCCCCATACATCTTTTTTGTTTTGTTTTGTTTTGGGTTTTTTTTGGCATGGGGGATGGAACTCAGAGACATTCTACCTCCAAGTTATCCCCCCTTCCCCTGGCTCAATTTTATTTCTTTATTTGGAAGCAGGGTCTCACTGGGTTTCTGAGAGCCTTGCTATGCTGCCGAGGCTGGCTTTGAACCTGTGATCCTCCTGTCTTAGCCTCCCAAGTACTGAGATTATATGGTGTGCTACCATTCCCATGCATCCCTTCGGAGATGTTGACTTTCCAGGTAATTCCTAGGAAGGAGTTCTTGCTCCTATATATTATTAGATGTATAGTATTCTGCACTGTGGTTAGTTTTGGGGGCATCTATTTGCCACCTCAAAAGTAGAAGCCATCTCATTATCTTTGGACTCCAAGGTCCTGACAACCTGCTCAGCACATAGTAGGTACAGTAACATTGACTGGATAGGAGGGACAAGCTGCCCTCTGATAAAACCAGTAATGTTCCTTGTTTCATGCTCCGATCCTCCTGGGTTTAGTCTTGAGGGAAAAGGGCAGAAGTCATTGTCTTTTCAGCCTAGAGACTGACAATGTACAAAGGCCAGAGAAATGCTGGCTTTGCAATGGGTCTGCTTCCTAAAGTTGTACCTGGGTTGGGGGAGGCAGAATTCAGAGCAAAGGAAGGACTCCATCCGATTGATTGTCCTGTAGAGCTACCTCCTGGGCCCAGTACTGAGCGGAGACCAAGTGCTGGGTGGAACTGACTTGGCCTAAATGCCCGTGAGACCCTTGCAGAGTTTTTCAGAGAGCACTTGTAAACCATTTCTAAAAGGGGTAGGGACAAGATGCACCTGTGCCATGTTTAAGTCCAACTCTTTGGTCTCCCTTCCTTCCTTCCTTCCTTCCTTCCTTCCTTCCTTCCTTCCTTCCTTCCTTCCTTTCTCTCTTCCTCTCTTTCTTTCACACTGGGGATTGAATCCAGAGCCATCTACCTCCAAGCTACACCCTATACCCCGCCTCCCCCCTTTTTAAATTTTCTGTGTTTGAAACAGGGTCTTGCTAGGTGGCTGAGAGTCTCGCTAAGTTGCTGAGGCTGGTCTTGAACCCATGATTCTACAGGCATGTGCCACCACACCCGGTGAAATCCAGCTCTTTGGCACTCAAGGCTCTGCTATTAACCCACAGGACTTCAGAATGGGGGTTCTTGGGAGATTTAGAAGAGTGAGAGAGTGAAGTGGACTGCTTTGGAAGGCAGGTGCTTCCGAGATGCTAACTGTGGGTTCCTCCCCTTCCCTCTCCTATACAATCAGCACAGTGGTCCTGCAATGTACTGGGCATGCTGACTGCCCTGTGCTCTGTGAAATGAGGGCGAGTGCTGGCCTCCCCTTCAGTTTCTCTTTCGGGTAGGCAGGGCTGCGGTTCATACTAGCTGATATCTATCATTTACGGAACTCTATTTCGACACTAAGCTCTTCAAAGTATTAGGAAGCGGGTCCTGTATCCCCCAGTCTACCTTCCTGGGTGGGAAGGGGTTTGAGCACTGGACCTTTAGTGAGCCGAAAAAGCCTGGAAACAATCTGTGTCACTCCCCTTCCCTGGGAAACGCTGAGAAGAGCAGACAGGTCCCCCTCCGCCGCTGGCTCCAGGACACACTTTCGTTTTGGCCAGTTTCTTATTAGCCCCAGTGACTATTGCCAGTCTTCCCTTAGAATGATCAAGAAACCTCCCAGCCTGGGGTGCCTTTTGGAAAGTCTCAGGCCCTGACTTTCTAACCCTTTTCGGGCGGCTCCGGCCGGCAGCTGTTGTCCACTGGGGCAAGAGAACTCCACCCCTAACTCCGGAGCAGCCGGCATGGCTCAGCCCAGCAACTGATGGAAGCCGGCCCGAGAATCCCCGCTACCCGGGAAGTAAACGAACCCCAAGTCCTGAGCCAGCCAGAGGCTGTTTAGAAAAGCCCCTTCAATCTCCCTCGCCTCTGGGAGGGAGGGTCTCGTCCTCCGAAAGAAAGAAGGGAGTTGGGAAGCCCCATTCCAAACAGAGGGCAGCCGGGAAAGGATTTTTGGAAAAGTACAGCACCGAGGGAAAGTTTTGAAACTCACCTTTGCATGTGGGTCCGCGGGAGGACTTCCCACAGGCGCGGTCTCCGGGGGTCCAAGTGGATCTGGGGTGCTGCTGGAGGTCGGGGCGGGTCTGCACCGGGCGGCCGCCTGCCGGGGTCAGTGTGCCCTGCGTACCTGGCGCTCAGGCCCGGGCCAGCGCCCTCCGTGCGCCCCGCCCTCCCGCCCGCTGCCGCCTGGCATATTTGAGGTTTCGCTGTCACCCCTGATGTCGGTGACACTACTTCCTGGGCGCGACTCGCCGTCTCTCCGGCTCCCCCGCTCGGCCTGGGCTCCTCTGGGCGCCCTCGGACTTAGGCGACTCGCCCCAGATGCGCCCGCCCTGGCAGTCCCGGCGCCGGCATCCCCCGCCCCGCCGTGACGCGCCGGTGCCCGGTCCCCGAGCACGCCTCCTTCAGGATAGGGCCGCCCAGGGCAGACCCCGCTAAGGGAGGGCGCTGCCTAACCGCGCCTTTTGGGGGCAGCGCGGGGGAAAGGCGCCAGTGCCTTATGGGGCCAAGCAAAAGTGACAGGCGACGCCCCTCTAGTCAACGCTGTGTGCTCCCAGGGGCGCGTGGCCGCTCCTGAAGGTGGTCAGGGAAAGCGATGCTCAGCCAGGAGCTGTCAAAAGCGGACAAGGAGGGGCGCGCCAGCTTCAGAGGTTCTCGGGGTTCTGCCCTCTCAATCCCAGTTGCTCTCTGCCTGCTTTTTAGTCGGAGCCTAGTTGCACGCAGAGCCCCTGGATCGATCGCTACAGGATGGAAAGGCCTGCGCGGAGCTGTATGCAGGACCCCCAGACACCCAGACAGGACGTGACGACCCCACAGACACCCAGACAGGACGCGAGGACCCCACAGACACCCAGGCAGGACACGAGGACTTCAAGATACCAGACAGAGCGTGAGGACCCCAAGACACCAGATAGGACATGAGGACCCCAAGAAACCCAGACAGGACACGAGGACCCAAGACACCAAACTGAGATGCTAGGACCCCCAGACACCCAGACAGGACGGAGGCTCTGAGGCTGCCGTGGGTGGGGAGGCCATGATCCCTGGACCTGGCTGTGGGTGTCTAGTGCCCTTCCTCCGTCATCTGGGGAGGTCCTTCCAGGACATGGATGTGGGCTTCTGTCCCCTTGACTGTGTTTGTCAGTTGCACAGGTGCCAGGTGCTAAGCCGGGACTTATCCTCCACTAACTGCACCTGGGCAGCAGTGCCCTTGGCCTCTGCGTGTGGTCATTAAAATGACCGGTGCAACCAACTGTTATACCACTGAGGAGCAAGCGATCCCTTCCTGTTTATGCTGGAGAAGCCAAATGACTGACTCTGAGTTGAAAAGCCAAGCGAGAAAACCCAGCCTGCTAGCCAGACAGGCCGAGAATACTTAGGGAAAGAGAAAGAAGGAAGAGTAGACTAGACATTCTTCCCAGAAACCCAGGCAGAAGGAACTCAGTCTTGATTTGAAGAAGAGGATGAAGGGGTCCCAGAATTAGAGATGTGTGTGTGTGTGTGTGTGTGTGTGTGTGTGTGTGTGTGTGTGTGTGTAAGTCTGGGCTTTGAAAGAAGATCTTAGGGAAGATAGGGCCTCCATCCACATGTTCTGAAGCAACAGCGTGGTCCAGACTGCAGGCCCCCTCGGCACGTGTGTTTCCAAGCTGGGGAGAGCTCTGTCTTTAATGACACCGGGCCCACAGCCATCTATGCACATAGACCCGGCCTCCCGAAACTCCTGAAGCCCGAAGCTAGAGTGTGGATCAGCACTGAGAAAGACAGGCCCAGGGGGAGGACGGGAAGGCTTGCGTGGTGGCCTGAGGTCTCCTTCCGCTTGGAGCCTCACGCGTAGTGTACCGTTCAGTTTACATTGCACAGTGATGAGCTGTAATAGTGCCCTTTTACAGATGAGAAGACTGAGGTTCAGGGGAGGTAAGTAGCTTCCTCAAGGTCCCAGCTCATAAATGCTGAGCCCAGATTTGAGTCCAAGTGTTTCCAACCCCCCCCCCTTTCCAGTGTCTCATCCAGTAGAGGAGGAAATGGCCCCTGTGAAGGAATTCCACAGCCCTGGAGTGATGCCTGTTGAAGGAAGGCCATAGAAAATACTTTCCACAGTTTCCACAGGGCAGGGTGACGCACGCCTGTAATCCCAGTACTTGTGAGGCTGAGACAGGAGGATCGCCAGTTTGAGGCCAGCCTTAGCAACTTAGCAAAGCTCTCCACAACTTAGGGAGATCTTGTTTCAAAATAAAAAAATAAAAATAAATAAAATAAAGTCGGATGCCCCTGGGTTCAATACCCAGTACCACATACACAAAACCAAACCAAAACAAAAACAAAAACTTTCCTTAGCAACACACCAGACTAGTTCTGGCTGAGGTGACAGGGAGGACTGCATTTCAGAGAAAACAGGAAGAAACTAAACGAGATGCTAAGGCAATCCACTTGGGCTCAGGGCTTCATGGATACAGCTGTCAGAGAGAAGACGGAAAACCAGAGGCCAGTCCATAAGGTGGCGTCTCTGTGCGATCTCAGATCCTAAGGAGAAAGTCTAGTGCCGAAGACCAGGGGCTCCCGTGGCCGACAGAGCAAGAGTTTCGGCGAGATAGTGGATTTGCTCACCCTGGATGGCCAGGCCTGCAGTCTGCTGAGCTACTGATGCTACTAAGAAAATAAAAAGATGGCAGGGAAGAGGAGGGGGCATCGGGCCAGATGTTCTCATTCTGGGCGGATGATGCATCCCTTACAAAGGAGCAGGTTAGAACACCCGCCTACGATTCCATTGCCTTGGCAGTAAAATCCCAACTCCTACAAGTCATGAACGGCCCGAGCCAGCCGCAGTGCTGCTACGTTTGCTCCATCCACGTTATTTTTCCTGCTTTCGGTCAGGGTATTAGAAAGTGGTCAAGAGGTTGGTGGACTCTAAATGGAGTGAAACAGAGCAGTACCACCTGATTAAGAAAAGTCTATAATAGCAGATTTGTGAGCTGAGACTGGAGATTAAACCCCCTTTTTGGGTGACCACCCCCCACCGACTTTAGCACCTAATGAGCTCTGGTTCCATATCAGTAAGTTTCAGGCAAAAGGTGTTGCTTTCCACTCAGATGTTGTGAAAATCAATGGGCTATTAAGTATCAAACTCTGTGTGTGTGTGTGTGTGTGTGTGTGTGTGTGTGTGTGTTACTGGGGATTGAACCCAGGGTAATCTACCTTGGAGCTGCATCCCCAGCCAGCCCTTTTTTTTTAAAAAAAAAAAAAAACAGAGTCTCACTAGGTTGCTAAGAGTCTGGCTAGGTAGCTGAGGCTGGCCTTGAACCTGAGATCCTCCTGTCTCAGCCTCCCAAATACTGGGATTACAGGCGTGTGCTTAAGTATTAACTTTAGCTTGCTTCAAAGGCTAAGACTGGCCAGGGTGGTGGCATATGCCTGCAATCCCAGTACTTGGGAGAATTGCAGATTCAACTTAGTGAGGCCCTTTGTAGCTTAGTGAGACTCTGTTTCCGAATAAAAAAGAATAGGGGTGGCAATATAGTTCAGAGGTAGAATGCCCTGGGTTCAACCTCCAGTACCACAAAAAGCAAAACAAAAAACAAAGGCTAGGACTGACTCCTCTTGCTTTTCTTTCATGGGAATGCCCTGTCTTGGACAGGTTGATTGCAGTAGTGGCCAGCACAGATCCACCTGTGGGAGACAGTTTCCCACCAATTTACAAACTCCGAGTCTGGAGGCCGAGTCTAACAGAATGAGGCTGCACTGCGTCAGGCCTACACCTGGTGCAGCTGTGGAAAACACCAGGCTGCCTTCCTGCCTGCAGCACCGTGCAAGCTTCTAGAGTCCTGTTGGGTCCCTTGTCAGCAGCCTGGCTGCCTAGAAGTCAGGAGGGCTGCCGACAAGGCGAGGGCTGTTGGAGGGAAACGACCTGCCTGTAAACGTCGTGGAGAAGATGTGCACCAACTTGTTCATCAGATCTGGAGATACGGCAGCGTCTAGGAGCCGAGAGTGAGGCAAGTTCAGGACAAGCCAGCGGAAATATTACTTCACGCAGCGGGTAATGAATTTGTGGAATGGATTCTCCCCCAGAAGGTGGCCAGCACTGGAAGGATTCCACAGGGCTTTGAACAGAGGTGTCAAGGGCAGAGCGGTAACGGAGAGCTGCAGGGAGCGGAGATGTGCGCCTCCCAGTGGCTGGGGGCCCAGGGTGCCCCGGGGGTCCTCACACAGTGTGACCAGAGCCGGAGGTAGAGCCGATGGGCAGTGCCTGCCCTACCTCCCTAACTCTACAGTCTCTGTGGCCTTTGTCTCACATAAGCAGCACAACCTGTCTCTTTTTACCTAGGCCTTACAGCCCATTTAAAAATATGTATACTTTTAGCTGAGCGTGGTGGTGCACGCTTGTAATCCCAGCATTTGGGAGGCTGGGACCAGAGGATCCAGGTTTGCAGCCAGCCTCAGCTACTTAGTGAGGCCCTCTGGAACTTAGTGAGACCCTGTTTCAAAATAAAGAATAAAAGATAGGGCCAGAGGTATAACTCAGAGGTAGAATGCCCCTGGGTTCAATCCTCAGTAGCCTCCAAACAAACAAACAAAAACCTTTAATTGGTACATTGTAATCACACATCATAATGAAGTCCAGAGTGATAAGGAGATGTATGCATATATCTAGCCCATTTAAAATGCATCATTTCATTTTGGCTTTTGATTACTTTCAGATTTCAAATGGCTGCCTTCATACCAGTTATTATATGCGTTTCAGGTCTGTTAGACCTTCTCTCCCAAATTATCTAATTTGTACATAAATTAATTTTACAAGCTTCTCTAAAAATTCATTTTAAAAGCTTCTCTAAAAACAGCAGTAACAGTATATTTTTTCCCATGGAGTTTTCTTTTCTTTTTTTTTTTTTTCTTGATGCAACATCCCAAATGTCTTCAATGGCTGGATAGAGTGGCTCACGCTTGTCGTCCCTGCTATTCCAGAGGCTGAGGCAGGCGGAGCGGAGCACAGGTTTGAGGCCAGGCTGAGCAACTCTGTGAGACCTTGTCTCAAAATAAAAAATAAAAAGGACTGTAATTCAGCAGTAGAGTACCCCTGGGGTCAATCCCCAGTACTGGAAAAATAAAGTCTTCAACGCTGTATCCAGGAAGCCAGGGAAAATGTTATTTTTATGGCTGTGACTCCAAATCTTGGCATTGGGGGAGGTTAAGGCAACTCTTGGATGTCTCCTCTGATAATCCACCTGTCTCCCCCCTCCCAACACCCCTTCGCCCCGGTACTCTGGGCCTCCTTTAACACTCCTGAAAGTCCTAGAGACAGATGCCACGCCCGCCTCCTGCAGCGTGGGGGTGACGGCGGGGTGGTGGTTTAGGAAGCCCTTTGTTTATACCTCTAGGCACCGAGGGGTTCAGTTTTCATTTTCTGTTTCTGGCTCACGGCCCCCCAGAGTTGTGCTTTTAAAGCTATTTTTATAGCACTATGGCTGGCAGTTGTAAACCGGCCTGTGCTCCCGCCTTCAGGGCTGTTGGTTGGGATCAGCGTGGCTTGTTCAGATGGAAACAGCCGGCCTAGGGATTCCATTTTCAGGGCAGGGGTCTCAGTGGGAGGCAAGCCCTCTGAGTTCTCATCTCTCCTCTCCTGTGGATCCCCTGTCGTCTGCTCTTCTCTAGGGAATGGTTTACTTATTGATTTATCAAGCAAGCACTTTTCTTACAGCATTTACTTGGACAGGGCAGAACATTTCTTGTCACTTTGTCAGAGAGACTCTTGGGAAACCCCAGCTTGCCCTGCCCAGCACATCCATTCTGGCAGAAGTTTTTATGAAGGCTGAAATTATTCACTCCTTGTGCCCTGAAGGCCCCCGAAGTAACTGGCTTTGCAATTTGCTTCCTTAACTACTTCGGTGACTCAGAACACCAACGTTGCCACAAACAAGCTTCCTGTTCCTAGGCTGGTTCTTTCATAACAGGTAAAAGGAAGGGCTGATAAAAACGTCAGAAACAATGGGGGCGCCTTCATTTACCAAGTGATAGAAACACATTCGTTCTCTGTTGTCACGACCATGACCATTGACTTGCTGCTTTGATGTGCCGGCACTAAGCTACTTAGCTGGTACCCATCGCCTTTCAAATCTAACAGCACTGTGAGTCTCGATCATCACACCCATCTAATGGATGTGGAAACTGAGATTTGGAAAAGTTAAGAATCTGCCAAAGTTCAGACAGAGATTTCAATAAATAGAAGTATTTATTCAGCTCAGGCGGAAATAAATGTATCATGCAAAATATTAGATATATAAAAGCAACAGGAGTCTAGTCTGGTGGAGCTTATACTAGAATCAGATTTCAGCCCCGAATTTTCTGAATTCAGAGCTCCACTGCTCTCCAGCGTAATCATTTGGACAGGTTTGGGTTGTCTGTGAGACAGAATCAAATAGACTGATTCTGGGATGGTAACCACAACAATAATAATACCTGGAGCTTTGTAAATTTTCAGTTTACAAAGTTGTTTCCCATGCATTATTTGGTTTGACTCGACTTTTGTTAGGGGCAGGGTAAATTAGCAGCAGGACTTGCAGAGGGTGGTTGTCCCTGGTAGTGGCATAACTGGACTAGAGTTCGGGTATTCTGAATCCTAGACCCATGGTCTCTACTTGCAGTATGCAGGATGACTGGTGCCTTCCAGGAACATCTTTTGCTGGGAAGCTGCTGAAAGTATGTAGAAACAGAGCTAAGACTGATGAACTCAAGCAAAATCTTGACCAGCCTTGGAGGCAACTCCTACATGTTGGGAAGCCATGGGCTACCAGAGTGCTTTGCAAATTTTTCTACCAGACGATCCCTAAAAAGGATTGTTGCTTTAAGAAGACATTACTTAAGATCTTGTGGTTTCACTTGCACTTGACACATATTCCTACGGGATGTGTGCAACACAGTTTGAGAAGCATGGTACCAAATGACCTGTGAAAATGTATTAGAGCCATGCTCCTACCATCATGCTAATAAATACAATACATGGAGTTTTATCCGTCCATCTATCCATTAGCAAATATTCATGAAGAACCTGTACTGCACTAGGTAGGCGCTATGACATGATATGATGTGATACAATATGATATGCTCTTAAGGAATTTAAAATCTAATATGAACAGACCCTTGGAATGATTATCATTATATTATAATACAATGCTAAATTTTGTTATTTGTATTTAGGGGCAGTCAGGGCTAGAACACGCCCAGAAACCTTCCTAATAAAGGTGGGTTGACCACATACAGCAGGTACAGAAGAATTTGAAGATGGAGAGAGAGAGAGAGAGAGAGAGAGAGAGAGAGAGAGAGAGAGAGAGAGAGGTCTCTAGCTGGGCACAGCAGGGGCAGAGCGGAAGGAGGAACAAACATGTAGGAATTTATTGATAAAGTAACATTAATTACTTGCTCTCTCTCTTATGCACAAAACTAGCAAAATACTCAAAACCACGAAGGAGAAAAACAAAATAGGATCCATAACCCTGGTAACCAAAGAGAACCAGTGTACAAGTTATTCTAGTCTTTCAGAAGGAGTTTAGAATTTGTATTCAGGTAGTTGCGGTCACTGAAGATTTTGGGTAATGTTTTGACCACTTTCAAAGAAAGTAAGCCTAGTGGTATTTTTCAGCATTGATTAGAGGAGAGACTGGGAGAATGGAGTCAGAAACTCCAATAGGCAAAAGAACACCACATACCCTAGCACTGCCTTTAAAACCAACCGAGCAATGAGCACTAACAAGGTGCCTTGATCAGTGGTGAGCTCCTCGTCCCTGAAGCTGGTGACCTCCTCCTCAGATGCTATTGTACTTGGAGGGGGGATTCAGTAGTCTGTACCACCTCCTTCAGCCCCAAGACACTAAAACTTATATTGTTAGCCGTGGAAATTCACATTCAAATCAAGGATGATGCTCTTTTGTCTTGTAATTCAACAGCAGGGGATACATATTATTGGGTAACATGGTAGTTGTCATTTAGTGATGGAAATCAACGGACATTGCAGTGCCAGCTGTATATTTTCAAATATGTTAATTCTGTGTGTGTGTGTGTGTGTGTGTGTGTGTGTGTGTGTATGTGTGTGTGTGTTACTGGGGATGGAACATAGGGCATTCTACCTCTGAGCTACACCTCCAACTTCCCTTTTTTTGAAACAGGGTTTCGCTAAGTTGCTGAGGCTGTCTTTGAACCTGCAATCCTCCTGTCTCAGCCTCCCAAGTCCTGGGATTACAGGCTCATGCAACCCTGCCTGGCTGTTAGGTTAATATTTGAGAGCTGCCCTCACATGGATGCCTCTGGGGAGAAACTCTCACCCTCCCTCTCGGCCCCCAGGCTCCACCTTTCCGGCTCCCAGCTCAGCCACCAAGGCCTCCTTTGCTCCCAGGGCTCAGGTAGAAGCGAGTCCTCTGCATTCCCACAGGACTCTGCTTGCCCAGCCTTGTGCCTGCCTGGCCGTGATGAAATTGCCCGTTTATCAGTCCTCACACTGCTCTGTACGCTCTTGTGGGCAGGGACAGGGTCTGGCAGACAGTAAGCTGCTTGGTAAACGTCATTGAGTGAAGACCCTTGGCCACAGGCCAGGTCTGGGGAGTCGAGAAACTTTCTCTGAGCCTGGACGAGCGTGCCGCCCTTCCTTCCTCAGGCACTTAGATCCTTATAAGCACCCAAAGAATGTGGTTCTTTCCCTCATTGGTACTGTTTTGGGGTCTGTGATTCTGTCCCCTTCTGAAGGACTGAGTCTATACATAAAGAGGATATGAATCAGGAAAAGAAAATAGAGGCGTCCTGGTTTCAAAGTATGGCACTTCTGAAACCAGGCCAGGTTCTCTTTTGCTAAAGCCACTGTGACATTTATAAGAAAAGATCTCTCTGTCCCTCCTTGGTGGGGACCCCGGAGCCCCCTTCTCATGCCATCTTGTCTTGCTCCAAGCAGACACTAGAAGGAACTTCAGCTCCTTTTACTCCCCACCTCCACTATTATGTGGTCCTTTCTTGGTTTCCTGATGTTGCCAGGTGTCAGCGAGGGCTGCGTGGGAATAAACACCAGAGATTCCTCAAGAATTCTGCACCTCAAGCATCTGCCTAAAAGCTGCAGGATCTGTGTTCCTATGAGATTCCTGCAGGTCCTAACTGCAGGAGAAACGAAATAAAACAAAACACACTAGCCTATCTTCCACTCCTCCGATGAAGTCACTAAGTAACCCAGTTTTCAGTGGCTCTAAAACCCATGTGCATCAAGGATTATTTATTTCTATATATGGCCAGAAAACAGCCCCAATCACGGGGCTGGCTTCCTGGTGGACGCGTTCCAGTTTCTCCAGACCTGCAGACTCCAGAGACTTCCAGGCTGGACACTGGCTTCGGTGGCCTGCATGTAATTAGGTTCGGCAAAGAAAATTTGGCTCCCAGCATGGCTGCCCTTACTTTTCTCATCCCCAGCCCCTGTGCCCTGGCCTCTGCTCCCTTGGAATGCTGCAGCTAGCAGCAAGGAATGAAGCCCTCACAGCTGCAGCCCTGCTAAAAATAGAAAGTTTGTTTATTTTTATGTTCAAGAAGCCCTTTTCCTGCTGTTGCTATTAAGCGGGAACTCCCAGGCAGAAAGGGGATGAACTGTGCTGGGCACCAGCCAAGCAAATTCGAGCCCATGTTGGGGCTCAAATCCAGCCAAGTAGGGCCAGGGGACTGGGTGATCTAGGTTCGGTTTTGAGCTTCTCTCTTGGTGGACACCTGTTCTCCAGGCTTTGGGGTGGGGGTGGGGTGTTTCCTGGTTTTTAGATGCTCTGCTTGAATGTATTTCCTTTGCAGATGTGGCCTTCCTTTTGTTATAATCTGCTCATAACAGAGCTGAGGCTGGGGAAAGGGCACTGAGCTAAGCAGGAAAGAAACCTGGATTTTTTTCTTCCAGTTTTGTTACCTCGCTGTATGGCTTTAGGCAAGTCACAACCTCTCTGAACCTCCGTTTCCTTATTTTTGCAATAGATATAAATGATAGATGTCTAGAACTCAAGTGAAATTAGTGAGAATGAGACAATTTTGAGAAGTTCAAGATATCTGCAGGTAGGGTGTTTTCTACTTTTGCTAAGTCCAGGCTTTTCAAGTGTGTCCAAAAAGAGGAGTAGCAGGAGAAAAGAGTACATGGGGAGGCATGTTCTGATCACATTTCCTTTAAGATAGGCAAAAGATAGCCCGACGTGGTGGCACACACCTGTAATGTCAGTACCTGGGAGGGTGGGACAGGAGGGCTCAAAGGTTCAAAGCTAGCCTTGGTAACTTAGTGAAGGCCTCAGCAACTTAGTGTTACTTTGTTTCAAAATAAAGCTGGGCACAGTGGCACATGCCTGTAATCCCAGTACTTGGGAAGCTAAGACAGGAGGCTTTCAGGTTTGAGGACAGCCTCAGCAACCTGGCAAGACTCTCAGCAACCTAGTGAGAGACCCAGTTTCAAAAACAAAAAATAAAAAAGGACTGAGGGTGTTTCTTGGAGGTAGAGTGCCCCTGAGTTCAATCCCCAGTAAACACACACACACACACACACACACATACACACACACACACACACACACACACACACACACACACACACAGGATAAAAAGACAAACTCCTGTTGAAATACCTAAGAGATGATCTAGGTTAGAATAATAAAGAATTCTGGATTAGGATTTGGAAAATTTAGGAAGGGAAATATGACAATTCTGTTAGAATGTTGTGGGCTTTGGAGTAAGGATCATATTGGTGTGGGTCTGATCTCCCTTCTCATAGTGAAGAGCCAATATGAATAGCTAATTGTTCCCGCTGGAAGGGGTCTCCACTTGCCCAGCTATCTAGGCCACTGAGTTCATATCACGTGCATAGTGCTTATCCTGTGTTTCCCAGAGAGTGTCCTGGAGTGCCATCTCTGATTCTTTCTTCTCTAAGATCTAAGACTGGTGGCAGGGCTGTGTTGGATGCATCTCTGACTCACCTGGAGCCACTGTGACTGTTGTGCTTGCTCATTTTCTGTGGAAAACCATGGCCTACCTAGGGCTGGTCCTGGAACCTGGCTCACGTTGGGTATCTGTACCCATCTGGGTTCTTGGCTGTGAACCACAAAATGACAGCTTTGACTGATAAAAACAAAAGGGAATTTAGGCCTCTTAACTCTTTTTTCTTGTTTAACATGTAGGGGCTATGCAACTTGGATGGATCCCTTTTTTCTCAATAGTCTTTCATTGAGTTTAGCTTTACCTTAAGTTAATAAACTAGGCACCTGTGACTTTCTCATTCTTGGAAGTCAGAGATTTGTTTAAATCACATTTCAGCAGCTGCAAACATTCCAAATATTGCTTATGCTCATTCCTACTTCTGAGTAACAGAAGTTACCAGTCCTGCTTCTAGATTTACTTTGCACACTAATACAAAAAGGTACACAGATTACACCATCCCATATTTGTTTTTCTGAAATATTTTCACCATCTTTGAATAGAATTGGCTTCCTATATGTATTTTATTTTGTTCACTTAATTTTTTTTTCCTCCTAGATTTCGTAGGCTTCCCTAGACCACAAAAGGCTCATGGGCACGAAAGGTTAAGAACTCCTTGACCTAAAGCTTATTAGCTAGCTCTCAGGAATTGGCTACATAATTTTCAGAGCCCACACCAAGTGAAAGTGTGAGGTCTTTTGTTCTAAAAACAAAAAACAACAACACAAAAAAAACCTTTAAAATTACAAGGTGGCAGCAGCAGCAGAGCCAGCAGCCAACCAAGCACAAAGCCCAGCTCAACCCAGGGTCCCAAGTGACCGCACAGGGTGCGTGCTTGTGAGGCCAGTTCTGGATCAATGATTTTCCGGAAAGGTCAAAGGGCCAGGCTCAGTGGCCACACAGCTGAGAACAACATCCAGGGAAACTGGTCTGGTGAAAACCTAGTGCTGGTGTCATAGGTGCTGCGGCTGGTCCCCATGCCATGAGACATTAATGCTGGAAAGGACCCTTGGATCTTTAGCTGCTGCAGCATCAGTGAGCTGGTGGAGTTGTCACACTGCCAGAATGGATCCTGTGTGACTCCTGCTTTTGTGGATCACTGGTTTTCAATTTAAAGTCCGGGTTAGGTGCATTTGCTTGGTAGAGCTTCATTTGCAGCCAGCCCTCGGGCTTCAAGGGGGAACTGGTGAGACACGCCGTCTATCATTCTTAGCCTCCCTGGAGGGAGATCAGCTCTGTCTTGCAGGGAACCCACATGTAGAAAGGGGGTTCAGATGCTAAATGGCCAACACCCATGACAGATGTCCCTGACAGAACCCATGTGTCCAACGGGTACTGTGACCACTTCTGAAGGAAACCTGTGTGCTAGCACAGGACGTGAGGCCACCTTTACGTAGACAGTCTGTCTGGAGGAGACGCGTTTACACATGAGCTGAGATAGTTTTAATTTCTGGGACATTTGGATGATTTCTAAGAACAGTAAGGCAGAATACTCTGAATAGAGATTACTCAAGGAAATTTACCACCCATGCAAGTAGGAGATAGAAACTTGGAATTTTTATGTTTTGCCAAAAAAAGTGCAACTTTATCCACAATGAAACAGGGGTGTCTCCTCTTATTAGGGTCTTGTCCAGTAGATCTTGATGAATGAAGTCTAAGGACTAGCAAAGGATATAGAAATATGAAAGTTTATTTTAGGTTAGGAAAGATAGAGGATAAAGTAGCCTCCCCCAAAAGGGGGGGTCTCGGAAAGAAAGTGACCTCTAAGCCCTTGGGGAATGGGCTTTTAAACCTTCCTGAGGTTTCTGTCTGTTCTTTATGATTGGTCAGAATTGGGTTTGGGGGACCAATGACTTTTGCACAGTTTTGATCCTTAATTTGAATGACTATATGTGGGCCGGCCAGGGCACTGATTCCCTGGTGCCCACCAGCTTCTCTCCTTCCTGCTCACCACCCCCCCCACCAACCTCACAGCAAGGGGGATGCAGATGGTCGCTTTAATTCTTCCTGTTCCCAAATCCTCTGCCCTGCCTCAGCAAGACCAGAAAAAGCCAGGAAGAACAGATGGACTCTCCATTGTTGTAAAGCAACAGGGTCTAATTAATGTAAGAGTTTCCTTGAAGCAAAAGACAGTCGGGCAATATGGACACACTTAAGGCTGGCAGAAGCCAAGGGAAACAAGGGGTGCTCTAGAAAAGAGGCCCCGTGCGATGTCGCAGAGTGGAGCCTCAGCTCGCGGCTCACTGTTCCCCTCTCAATTTCAATCAAAAAGTAGGCCTGGAAGCATGGTCTCCCTCTCCCAACAGACTGATGGCTGGGCCATTCTTTAAAAAGTGGTACCAAGACAGATCTCGGGCAGGGGCGTGGCAGGAGTCCAGCAAGGTGCCAGCTGCTTCCAGAAGTGGGAGGAAGAGAACCCCTGCTCGCCGTCTAGGGACTGAGTCATCAGGAGGCCAGGAACAGTAGGGGCCCAGCCTGACAGGACAGGCGAAGGCCGCCATCTTGAGGGGTTCGCAGAGCTTCCCCGGGGAACTGCAAATGGAAATGCCAGGGAGCTCGCCTGACAAGTGTCCAGGGCTTGACACCATCGTCGTTCTACCTCCCCACCCCAGTAATCTGGATCCAGACAGATATCATTGTCACCATTTTATAGACTGAGGGTCCAGGTCCCAGCATACTACCTTGAGGGGAAAATAAGTTGGCTGCCATTTTTGCTTGACCTGGTGCAAGGCTGGAGAGATTTGTCTTTTGTGTGTATGTGTATGTGTGTGTGTGTGTGTGTGTGTGTGTGTGTGTGTGTGTGTGTGTATGTGTGTAAGTGTGTGTGTGGAGGGGTGCTGGGGATTGAACCCGGGGCATTCTATCTCCAAGATACACCCCCAACCCTTTTTATTTTGTTGTTTTGAAACAGGGTCTCCCTAGGTTGCTGAGAGTCTCGCTAATCTTGCTGAGGTTGTCCTTGAGCCTGTGATCCTGTTGTCTCAGCCTCCCAAGTACTGGAATTACAGGCATTCACCACCACGTCTGACTGATATTTGGCCCTTTAATATTTTTTTTTACTAGGAGGGAAAAATAATAATCATTACCTCCACTCTCCAAATAAAGGTTCTTTGGCAAAAATAAAATAAACAACAATCCCCACAAAACTTTGATGTGTTATCATCATTATTATTTGCTATTTTAAAAATAAACTCTGGAATTATTTTAGACTTAACAGAAAAGTTGCAAGAATAAGTGCAGAGATTTTGTCTGTCCTCCATCCGGCTTCTCCTCCTATGAACAACCAGGGTACCCAACACGACATTCAAAACTAAGAAATTAGCATTGATATGTAATACTATAACCAAACTCTGCGCAGTTTAAACGTCATCAGTTTATGTACTAATATCCTTTGTTTTAGGAGCCAATTTAGGATACCACATTGCTTTGAGGAAACCTTGAATTTTAAGAGAACTTTCAGACTGCCAACTAAGGGTTTAAATTAGAATACAAGAGGTTTTATTTATAATTTTCTCACCAAAGTGCTTTAAGCAGTAAGTGATCTTTAAAGTCTTATGGCCTCAGTGAGCTCTGTCTTAGCTGCCTCGCTGGGATGTTAGTGCCAGAGAAGGTGAACTGGTTTGAAGATTTTGGATAAAGATACTGCAGACATGCAAAATATTGTGGGCTTTGATTGCCAACTTGGAATATCCAGGTGTGTTTCTTCTCCCTAAGTTCCAAGTGTTAAGAAACAGGATATTGTTCCCACAGACTTCCACCTACCCTGTTCCTGTGGAGTGTTACAAGTTTGGGCTGGGAGATTTCCTCTGTGCTGAAGGCAGAAGAGTCTAGAAGGTGGGCATTGTGAGAAGCACCCTGTGTGACTCGCTTCTCTGCCGTTGATCCGCTGAGCGGAGCACCAGGCTTCTGCTGGCGGTATTCCGGTATTCCACGTCTGGGAGTGGCTTCTGCTTATTGGCTGTGCATTCTCGATAAGGTAGTTTGCTTTCTCTTCAAATGGAACTTAAAATGGAATTACACTTAGGTATTCTTGAGTCTATAACAGGTCTCTTTTGAGAGTCTACTGACTTGAACTCTTGGGGCTTCGGGGAATCTGTAAAATTTAAGGAGCTAGGGTGCCTGGGGTTCCCTGTCATGGTTATATGGAACTTAGATCTCACAGGATAATTACAATAAGAGTTGTTCATGAGCTGGGCGTGGTGGCATACGCTTGTGATCCCAGTATTTAAGAGGCTGAGACCGGAGGATCTGGGTTCCTGGCCAGCCTCAGCTACTTAGTGAGGCCCTCTGCAACTTAGTGAGACCCTATTTCAAACTAAAGAATAAAAAATAGGACTAGGGGTGTAACTCAGAGGTAGAATGACCCTGGGTTCAATCTCTAGTACCACAAAAAAAAAAAAAAAAAAAAAAAAAAAAGTTGTTCATGAGCTTTCACAGAATGGATACAGCATATCTATATCTACAAAGACATACATTCTTGGCTGATAATTTAACGCTCCACTCCCAGTCTTTCTCCACTATGGCACAAAAATGTGGCTATGTTACAGAATTATATGTCTAGCCCCACCCAGCTGCCTTTGGAGACCATCTAACCATTAGGGCTTACCTTTTTTTTGGTGTGGGGGGGGCGGGGACGGGGGATTGAACCTAAGGGCTTTAGACCTCTGAGCTACACTCCTTACTCTATTTTAGTTTTTATTTAAAAAAATTTTTTTGTAGTACTGGGGATTGAACCCAGGGGCATTCTACCTCTGAGCTACACCCTCAGCCCTATTTTTATTCTTTATTTTGAAACAGGGTCTCGTTAAGTTGCAAAGGGCCTCACTAAGTTGCTGAGGAGGGTTGTAAACCTGCAATCCTCCTGTCTCAGCCTCCCAAGGGCTTACTTTTAGGACAGAGATAATTGTTAATATTAATTGAACACTGGCTATGTGTTAGGTAGTCTGCTATCTCTTTACATGTTTTTGTTTTCTGTAATTTTTCTTAATTCTTTGTGGGAGCTACATTATGTTCATGATTTCAATGAGGCAAATTGAACTAAAAACTTACTTTTATTCAAGTCACGGTGAAGCTAGGACTTGAACTCACAGCTATCTCACTTTAAATCTAGTATTTTCTTGACCACCTCACCACGCTTAGCCAGAATGGATGGACAGTCCATAAATACATATACTTTCCCAGGCGATGAATTCTTATGCCTCCGTTAAAGATTACTCATGATCCAGAAATCAACAACCCATATTATTTACTGGACTTTTCCTACAGTAGAACCTCATGCTTGCCACTGAAGGGGAGGGAGAGACAGAGGAAAATCAATGAATCCTAGAATTGAAAAAGCCGTTAGAGACCTTAAATCTCATCCCAGCTCTATCACCAATTGGTTTAGCCACATTTGGAATCCTCTTCGAGCATCAAATAATTTGTTTATAAAGCGAGCAGGTGGGATTAGATGAACCCAAAGGCCCTTGCCAGGTCTTTGATTCCGTGCCCCAAGCTTTGTGCCAGATGTGGCATGGGATAAATGCCAGATGTTATCATGGCCCTCAAGGATCACGATAGGAAACTTTCAAATGTACGAAGCAATTAGAGAATAGGAGAGTGTAAACTGTCTGCCATGCACAAATACCACCTTGAGCCTCTTGGGACTTACAAGTTTTAGGATAAAGGACCTATGTCATAATTTCTGCTCTTAGTGAGTGTACAAATCATCTGGGAAAACAGAACATAAGGAGTTGGAACAATAACTAGTAGAAGACACTAGATAAATTGTACTGTAGGGGCATTGTGTGACGATGGTAAAGTGATAGCACCTGATATTTACTGATTTCTTAGGTAAATGTGCAAAAATTTAGAAGCACAAAAAAACCTCCCCAGTAGCCAAGGTAAGTAATTTTTTGTGGTCCTAGGGATTGAACTCAGAGACATTCTACTTCCAAACTATACCCCCAGCCCAATTTTATTTTTTATTTTGAAACAGGGTCTCCCTGTTACTGGAGGCCTTACTAAATCGATGAGGCTGGCCTTGAACCTGCGATCCTCCTGTCTCAGCCTCCAAAAGTAATGCTTTAATGCAATTTTTTTTTTTTTTTTTTTTTTTTTTGTAGTGCTGGGGATTGAACCCAGAACCTCCTGCATGCTATGCAATCACTCTACCACGGAGCTGCATCCCCAGCTCTAATGCCATTTTGAAAATCAAAACTAAGGCGAACATTTCATAGCAAATAAAATATCAAAAAGCTAAATAAAGAGTGGGTCATGACTACAGATTTCCCTTTGTCTCACACTCCCGTGAGGCTCAGCGTAGCCCCGTGTGTCAGAAACAATACCTTGATCCTTGTGATTGGATTCTATGATTAGTGTGGTTTCATGGATGAGGAAGCTGAGGTTGGGAGAGCTTGAGTCATAGAGGCGACAACTGGCAGGGCTCAAACCAGGTCGCAGGCCTCTACTTCACGCTTTTGAACCCTGAGCTACGTGCCCTTACAGATGTATACACAGAGGTCACCCTCCAGGACAAGGCGGTGCCCAGGGCAACCCGGTGCTCCTCCCCGAGGGGCGCTCAGTGCGGCTGTTCTCCTCACACCTGCTGACTACTGCCTAGAACATTTGACAGGCTCTCTGCTCCCCAGCCAGAGGGTTCCCCAGAGGCCTAAACCACTGCCAGGGCCCCACCCGCCATCACAACTCCAGAGGGCCCATTCCACGCCAGGGAGCACTTTGCATTTATTTCATCTGGAAGTAAGACATCCAGGGTGCCCTCCATTCTAGCAACCCCACCGGAAGCAAAGGCTCCGTGGAGTTACCCAGTGTCTCCCAGCAAATGAAGCCGGGCTGCATTCAGAGCTTCTCTCAGAAGCGTTCGTCACCTTGGGCCCCATCTGCAGCCCCAAGCTCTCTTTCCGGACAGGAAGTGAAACCACAGAGAGCAAACTCGATCTTGACTTTGAGGATGCCACTTTGGGGCGAGCACTCCCTGCCTTTGCAGCTGTCTGTCTGGTACACGGGTGCCCAAGAAGAGAGACCAAGACCCTGACCAGCTGCGCCCAGCGGGCACTTCAACCCAACTATGCTGGTTGGACCAGGAATCCACTCTGTGCTTTGGGCAATGAGGAGTTTGATTTCTGTGACCCGAGATGGCTGGTTCTTAGGATAGAAGCTCAAGGAACCTAGGTGTAAGGTAAATAGGAAAGCCAGAGCTATAAACTGTCAGGGTGAGAACCAACTTCGGAGGTTATCTGGTCCATTTCTTCATCTTACAAAGAGGGATGAGAAGCCCAGAGAAATGATGTGACCTGGGAAATGTCACGTGTCCACTTTGCGGCAGGTGTGGACAGGAAATTGAGCAGATGACACTGTGAAGTGGTGATTTAAACTTGACCACGGGGTCATTTCTTGACACCTGAACAGCATGATTTTTGAGAGCATGATGCACTTTTCACTTTGTTTTGTGGTCTTGTTTATCCTCCTCTCTCAGGGAGAAACATACTGAGATCACTTAGCTACCCAGTGATATCTTGGTGGAGACCCTCCTACGATTTCTGTAGCATAAAATCACCCTTCGAGATGCAACCCCTAGGGTGTTACAGATCTCTCCACAAATTGGCACACGCTGTCCTTGTTTTGTTTTGTTTTATTTTTTCCGGTACTGGGGATTGAGCCCAGGGGCATTCTAGCTCTGAGCTACACCGCCAGTCCTATTTTTTTTTTTTTTTTATTCTTTATTTTGAAATAAGGTTTCACTAAGTTGCGGAGACCCTCACTAAGTAGCTGAGGCTGTCCGCAAACCCGGATCCATACTGGAATTAGAAGCTTGCACCACCATGCCCGGCTCACTGTCCTTGTTTTTATTGTTAATATTGATGTTTTTATTGTTAATCTTGATTCCAGTTTTGTATTGTGGAAGGAATCTGTGTGTTCCATTTCAGAACATGCACAGCCAATTCATGTACTAATCTCACTTATGTCATTTTTTTAAGAAAATACAGTAGGAACATTTAACACTTCTAAAAGCTATTTTTCTCCATGACTGATGATTTGATATAAAAACCAAACCCATCATACCTTTCCCATCAGTCTCTCTACATCAAGGGCAATCAGAAATTTGTACAACATATTTGCTTCTGAAACAAAAATGACAAATTAAGAAATAACAAAAATACACAAACCAACTGGACCCTAAACAAATGTCCAATGCATTCTTTCCCCTTCCCCCCAGTCACCTAGAGCTTCTTTCTTCAGCCTCAATCTGCTCCGTTTCCTTTCTTTGCTTGGCCATGAACTTCTCTGTATTTTGCTTATGACGTGTGCTCTTGTAGTGATTTGTCATTGCTTTTTCACCTGAGTAGAAAAGGGAACAAATTGGACAGAAGAACCCGGCCTCCGGCACAAGAAAGTCTAAATCTTCAGGGACATCAGATGCCAATGAACTGCCTAAAGAAGGATCCTCAATCGTTTTTCATTTTTGATCGGGTTCTGAATCGTTTAATCCAGATTCTTCATCAACTTCACTAATTTGGAAGGTTTCTTCACCTTTTGCTGGTTCTGTTGCAACAGTTTTTTTTTTTTTTCTGAAGAAGGTGCTTTAACAATTCTAATTCTCTTCACTGGCGTTTTAGCTGCTAAATGTCTTTCAGTCGTGGTATTCAGGTCTTCTTCCGTAACCTTCTCATTGACTGGATCCACTTGGGACAAGGTTCAAGTTTTGTCTTTGTGTCCACAGCTCTCTTCTTTCTATCCCCTCTTTTATCCATAGGGTGGTCACTTTTAACATATGCTAACTCAACTCTTAAATCATTATCTCCATCTTCTGGGGTGATTTTGCTGGGCCTGGAGCTCCCATGCTGAGCTTTTGCGCCTCTCTAGCTCTTGGCTTCTCTTTATTCCCCTCCCTCCCCAGGATCTTCCTAATTGTGGATGGTCTGTTTCCTAAGAACTTAACTCTACCTATGACAAGCAAAGAACAGATGATTGAGGACCATTTAATGACCTATAATCAATCACAACTTCAGGCATTTGACTTAAAAATATCAGGTGAATCTGATGCGCTCACAGAATAAGGAGTGAAAGTTTAACGGTGTGCACATCAACCAGTGAGGAATAGTTGTCTGCTGCCAACTGCACAAGGATATTGAGATACATTTATACTATCCATGTAAGATATTATATATACATATATATGTGTGTGCATATGCATACATACATACATACATACATGTATGGCTTCTAAATGTTCCACTTCTTAGCTGGGCATGGTGGTGCATGCCTGTAATTCCAATACTTGGGAAGCTGAGATGGGAGAAACGTAGGTTCAAGGACAGCCTCAGCAATTTAGTGAGACCTTCGACAACTTAGTGAGACTTTGTTCCAAAATAAAAATTAAAAAGGCTGGGGATGTACCTCAAAGGCAGAATGCCCCTGGGTTAAATTTCCAGTACCTCCCCCCCAAAAGTTCCAGTTCTTATGGATCTACCCACAGTTCTCTGATTTCACCTCATTATGTGAACTTTTGTTTTAGGTGTTCCCACACATAAACTGCCCATACCTTCTACTGGTGTGGTGAGCTTCTTTTCTTTTTTTGAGTGTGGTACTAGGGATTGAACCCAGGAACATTTTACCTCTGAACTACATCCCCAGACCTTTTTATTTTTATTTATTTTTTATTTTATTTTATTTTATTTTTTGCGGTACTGGGGATTGAACTCAGAGGCATTCTACCTCCGAGCTATACCCCCAGCCCTATTTTTTATTCTTTATTTTGAAACCGGGTCTCACTAAGTTGCAGAGTGCCTCACTAGGTAGCTGAGGCTGGCCGCGAACCCGGATCCTCCGGTCTCAGCCTCCCGAATGCTGGGATTACAAGCGTGCGCCACCATGCCCGGCCCTTTTTATTTTTGAAACAGACTCTCATTAGGTTGCTGAAAGTCTTGCTATATTGCTGAGATTGTCTGAACCTGTGATCTTCCTGTCTCAGCCTCCCAGGAACTGGGATTACAGGTGTGCACCACCAATGCTTGGCTAGCTTCCTACCTTGTCAGGTGCTGTTCAACTGTCACAGCTTCTGAGGACTATTTCCTTAATCCCTTAGGAAAACCAGGCCCCCTTTTCCTTTGTGCCATCGTGTGTCCTTGTACCCCCTCCACGACACCCAGTCATTCTCTATTTGCAATGACTTGTTTATAAGTCTGTCTTTCTCCATGAAGACCGGGATCATGACGCTTTCATCTCGGTGTCCCAGAGCCGAGCACAGTACCTGGAAGCAGAATTGGTATTCGTGAGGTGAACCCATTTTCATGACAGCGTTGTTCTGCAAAGCGTCCAGCAGTAGCAAGCTCTTCTGTCGTGTGCACATGGGACAGCTGGGTCTCTTGCTTCCTCGGTCATTTGGCAGGAGGTGATGACAGACGTCACGAGTACACCTATCCCTTGATACCTAGAACACTTTACTAGCAATTTTTTTTTTTGCCAGTAAAGTGCCATCATTTTGATTACTGTACTATGGTGCCCATAGGTGTTCGTATGAACTTGTGGTTACAAAAGAAAACTTGACTTTTTTTTTCCCCAAATGATTTTCCATTTCCTTTCCTATTGCTTAAAAAAAAAAAATACTTATTGAAGTATAGTAATTATCCTGTGTGAATTCCAAATTACCTTTTTATGCTGTGATCTCTTTTCATCTTTGTGATTTTATTCTCTGACAACACATTTGTCAATCCACGAGTATTTATTGAGAGCCCTGCAGGGCGCCTAACATAACATCTTTCATGCATATCAGACTTTTCTTAAGTATTCTCTGGTGCTCTAACAGTGGCTTCTAATATAGTTTCAATGAGAAAAATATTTTACGTCGCAGTGTTTTGCAATTCATAATCCAGAGGTTGATGCCTTCGATGAGGAAAGGGACAATTATCATTTATTGGCCTCATATGTGCTGGGCAGTATGCTCTGTAATTGACATATATTTTTAACATTTTATTTTTATCAGTGCATTGGAATTATGCATCTTTGTGAGATTCAGATTCATACAAATAGTCGTGCGCACAGGTCTTGGAATGCTTTCCTTCAGGTCCACCCTGCTCCCCACCCCTTCCCATACATGGCAGCTCAGTTGGGAACGACACCTTTATACACGGGCATCATTTGAACGCATCGTTTGAGCTGTTTCTTTCATCGGTCCTTCCCTTCCCCTCCCCACCTCTTTCTCTCTGTCCCCTTCCACTGGTCTACTGACCACTTTTCTCAATTATCTAAAGTTCCTTTCGTTTCCTATTTTCTCTCTAGCTTTCACATGTGAGAGAAAACATTCACCCCTCGACTTCCTGAGAGTGACTGATCTCACCTCGCATAATATTCTCTAGTTCCATCCATTTTCCTGAAAATGACTTAATTGTGTTGTTCTTTATGGTAAAGTAAAATTACACTGTGCGTATATACCACCATTTTGTAATCCATTCATCTCTTGATGGACACCTGGGTTGGTTTCATAATTTGGCTACTGTGAATTGTGCTGCTGTAAACATGGATATGCATGTATCACTGAAGTATGCAGACTTTAATTCTTTTGGAAAGATCCTGAGAAATGGTGTGGCTGAGTAATTCTCATTCTCACCACACAGAAGGGTGCTTTGATATCACACCTTAGAGCTAAGGAAGTAGATTCTAAGCCACAGGCTTCTGTAAGCACCAGGGTCAAGCCTGGGCTTGAACCACGGCCCATCAACAGTTAACTCCTGCATTCTTCCCTGTGTAGTATCTTCTTATAACATCAAACTATCCAAATTTTATTAAAGGCAAACATTTGAAATGACTAAATTTAAAGTAGATCGTAAATTCCTCAAGGCTGGGACTACGTATAAAACTGAAATGTGCCGTTTGATGAATGTGACATGTTTTCATGTCTCTATTTTCCCCTATATGTGAAAAATAAGACTCACACTGGGATTCCTTTCTAGGCAGCTAGCCACGATGTGAAGATTTCACACCCTCCCTCCTTCCATCCATCACAAAGAACAATTTGCAGCACCTAATGCCCAACTCAAAAGCTGCACAAAGATGCTCCTGAAGTATTCCTTCTCTTCTCTTTGTACTTGTTCTGCAGAGGGCTCTTCCTTGTGAGTTATATGGTATGTATCTGTGTCTTAAAGGTCCTGGAGCAAAGTAAAAAATAATCTACATTGTGTAATATATGAGATACAACACGTCATCTATTTATTTGTTCATTCAGCTATTGATTCCGAATTCTTAGATGTGTCTAAATGAAGAATGCACACTGCCCACCCTGGAGGGACTCCTAGGCAAGTAGGCACACAGCTGACCGCGGGTAGAATATGGAATATGTATTTATTATAAACAGTATGAATTGATCCCATGTTAGTCCCGTAAAAGAGTCTGAGGGACTTTAGGAGAGTAAGAAGTGAGTTCTATGGGGAAGGATGAGAAAAGGAGAGAGCAAAGAAATCAACAGACATCATCCTCCGTAACGAAAGACTGGAGAGTTCAGATCCCCCTAGGACCCCAAGCAAGGCAGGAATGCACTGTCTCTACTATTCTTATTCGACACAGTGCTGGCAGTACTAGTCAGCACAATAGGACAAAGGGAATAAGAGGTGTGCAGAGCAGAAAATTATAAAAAATGAACTAAAACTCTCCCTATTTGCAAATCACTATTGTCTACATAGATTATCCCATGGATAATTTTTATATATTTATCTTGATTCCTGTGATATTTTCACACTCATCTGTTAGTTCAAAGAGTTTTTTTTCTTTTTAACATAGATTCCACGGGACAGTTTTATTTCACTAAGGATGAATTCAGTTGTAGATTATTTTTATAAGTGCTTGTTATCCAGTTAAAGTCATTCCCCTCTCTTCCTGTTTTCCTGAGAATTTTTATCATGAAGAAATGTTGAATTTTGTCAATTTTTTCTCCTTCTATTGATATAATTATGTGATTTTCTTTGGTCAACAGATTGGTGGATTATATTATGTATTGAATAAGCCTTGTAAGCCTGAAATAAACTCTGCTTTGTCATGGTGCATAATTCTTTTTTATATATTGCTGAATTCTATTTGCTAATATTAAAGACTTTGGTGTATATATTTATGAGGGATAGTGGTATATAGTTTTTTTTTCTTTTTGGAACTATCTTTATCTAATTTTGGTATCAGGGCTAGCCTAACTTCATGGAATGAGTTGGGAAATGCTCTCTTTGATTTTATGGAAGCGGTTGTGTAGAATTGGTGTTAATTTCCCTCAGGGCTTCATTGACCCATGGATTATTTATTTATTTATTAAAAATAATTTTGTTGGTGCACTGTAGTCTCATGTCCTAATGAAGTCCGGAGTGATTGACAGGTGCACACGTGCACACAGCATTGGTGAGGTCCCCTCAGCTCTCTTCCCACTCCTTCCTTCCCCATACATTATATTGAGATTGGTACTGGTAATTTCATATAGGTACATGGTGTCAATGGTACTGTTTCTTTCATTACTTCTCCATGGATTATTTAGAAGTGTATTATGTAGTGCTCAAGTATTTGAAAGACTTTCCTGTTATCTTTCTGCTACCAGTTTCTAGTATGATTTTGTGGTGGTCAGAAAGCATACTTTGCATGATTTCCGTTTTTTAAAATTTGTCAAAGTTTGTTTTATGGCCCAGGGCATTGTCTTAGCTTATGTTCTGCAGACACGTACTAACTTGAAAAAAAGTTGTATTCTGCTATTGGTGGGTGGGGTGTTTTATCAGTGTTGATTAGACTCTGTTGGTTGATGGTCTTCTATATCCTTAATGATTTTCTGGTCTGACAATTGTTGAGAGAGGGATATCGAAGTCTCTACAATTATGGCTATGTCTATTTTTTCCTTTCAGTTCTAGCAGCTTCTATTTTTCCTACTTTTTAGCTCTGTTGTTTAATGCATATGCACTTGGGATTGTTATGTCTCCATAAAAAAAATTTCTTATTATTACTTAATGGTCCTCTACGGGTCTGGGATTTGTTTTGTTGTTGTTTTTGCTTTGAAATAGATAATATCTTGTATTAATATAGCCACTCCTGCTTTCCTTTGACTAATATTTGCACACATCTCTTTCTATCCTTTTATGTATAATATATGTGAAGTGGGTTTCATGTAGGCAGCATATAGTTGAATCACGCTTTCTAATTGCTCAGTGTATGTATTTTAATTGGTATATTTTGGTTATTTACACTCAATGTAATTATTGATAGGATGTATGGATGCTGTTTTATTTTTTCTCCATTCTCTTTTTCTTTTTCTTTTATCTTTTTTTTTTTTTGTGCTTTCTATTTTCCAGGGGGTTACTTGTACATTTTTAAAGAATTGTTGGACTCATCTGTAGTGTTTTTGAGTGTATCTCTTTGTATAGATTTTAAAATGGCTGTTTTAGGAATCATTCTATACAACCACCCCTCCTGCCCATCCATAGTTTTGCTTTGAATAGTTTCAGTTACTTAGGGTCAACCATGGTCTGAAAATATTTAATGAAAAATCCCAGAAATAAATACGAGGTTTTAAATTGCATGATATTCTGAATATTGTGATGAAATCTCACACCATCCCACTTTGTCCTACCTGGGATATGAATCATCCCTTTGTGAAGAGTATCCACACTGTATATGCTACCCCCCCCTCCATTCATAACTTAGTAGGCTATCAGAGCAACTGTTGCAGTATTGCAGTGCTTGTGGTCAAGTGACTTTTATTTTACTTACCAATGGCCCCAAAGTTCAAGAGTAATGCTGACAAATAGAAGCCATAGCCTCTAAGCGAAAAGGTGAATGTTATTTATATAATTGGGAAAGAAAAAACATCATATGCTGAAGTTGCTAAAATCTATCCTAAGAAAAAAACTGCTGTGAAATTGTGAAAAAGGAAAACAAAATTCATGCTTGTTTTTCTTTTGCACCTCAAGCTACAAAAGGTACAGTGCATGACGAGTGCTTAGTAAAGATGGGAAAAGCATCAATTTATGGGTAGAAGACATGAACAGAGAACACATTCCAATTGATGCCAATGTGTTACGCCAGAAATCATTGAAGACTACAGCAAGGGATTCCCTGAAATGAGTGATACCAAGCCATTTAGTGCAAGTAAGGATGATTATGCAGACTCAAGAATATACTTATATTGAAAAAGATAAAAATGACTGGAGAGGCTATGCCTGCCAATGAAAAAGCTGCTGCTACATTTCTGGCAGAGTTGAAGTTGATTAGGGAGAGAGGATGCCACCTAAAGTAAATCTTCAATAGTGATGAAACTGGGCTCTTCTGACAGAAGATGCTCAATAGGCTCTACATTTGTAAGAGTGCCAAGGAGGCACCCAGGACATAAAATATGGAGGTTAAGATGAATTCTGGTACTATGTGGAAATGCTATAAAGCATAATAAATCCAGGTGCACACACTCATTTGTGTGTGTGTGTGTGTGTGTGTGTGTGTGTGTGTGTGTGTTACTGGAGATTGAGCCCAGGGGCGTTCTACCTCTCAACTATACTCCCAGCCCTATTTTATTTTTATTTTGAAACAGGGTCTCATTAAGTTGCAGAGGGTCTAAGTTGCTGAGGCTGGCAACAAGCCCGTGATCCTCCTGTCTCAGCCTCCCAAGTACTGGAATTACAGGTGAGCACCACTATGCCCAGCTCCACAGCTATTAAAAAAAACAAACAAAATTTATCTGCCCATGTTCTGGCAACATAATCAGAAAATAAGGAGACAGACCACTTGTTTCTGGAATGGTTCTACCAATACTTTCTCCTAGAAGTGAAAAAGTACCTGGAAGAGGAAGGGTTGGAATTTAAACTCCTAGACAATGCACTGGGTTGTTCTGAACCTGTTGGCCATGAAAATGAAAATGTGGAGGTTGTATTTTTATCTCCTAATACAAGTTCATTGCTTCAGCCCCTAGGGCATTATTTGGTTTGTCAAGGTCTCATATAACTCCCTGGCATTTGAACGCATTTGATACAGACCTTAATCTGGACATAATGTAGTTCTGGAAATCATTCACTATTGTTGACACAATAACATTCATCAAAACTACAGTGGGTGAATTAAAATCAGTGACTGTAAATGCCTGCTGGGAGGACTTATGAAGTGAAGTCATGAATGATTTTAGAGGTTTCCCAGGGATTGACGAATCACTCAGGCAGCAAGACAAGTTGGTAGCGAAAAATTTGCCAATGTGCTTCAAGAAATCAAAGAACACACTGAAGGCCATTAAAAAGTGTTAACAAACGAGGAACTGGAGAATTTGCTGAGTCATCTACAGGAGAAGAGGAAGATAAAGAAAGACAAACTGAAGCAGAATCAATAATGGGGGCATTACTGAAATTTGATGACATATTTTGAATTGCATGGACATTAAAGAGCAAAATTATGGAATATGACCCTTGGATAGAATACATCATTACAGTCACCCATGTGATTACTGAGGGATCACAACCTCTGTAGCAACTTTGATGAGCTATAAAGAGATAGCAGCTTCCTATTACAATGTCCTTTCAGAAAGATTCAGAAAAACAAAAACAAAAACAAAAGCAAAGCAAAACAAAACAAAATCCTTCAATTCCCAAGGACCATCAACTATGGACATCATCTGTTCTTAACATCCAGCCTTTCACATCATCATGGCTCAACGATTCAGGATCACTGAGGCAGATGGTCCTTCCTCTGTATATCATCAGAAGGTCAGTTGAAACCTAGCACTGTATCACAATGCCTATGTGGTTCGCCTAGCTCAATTTATCATGGAGGCATTGTATCATCTCACATCATCACAAGAAGAAAAAGGTGAGTAGCATACAATAAGATATTTTGAGAGAGACCATATTTACATGATGTTTGAATGCTTTCATTAGTGCATGGCACTAACATAATGAGTTTCACTAATATAGTGAGGTTCAATGCCAAATAAACATACATGCACACCACTCTCCATGTATTTCTCTCCAGACCCCACCATGCTACCCCACCCCTTCCCATACAGGCCAGTGAAACTGGTGGTACAATATCTATATATTGCCAAAGCATTATTTGAACTCTTTCTGTGTTCTCCTCTTCCCCCTCCACACTTCCCTCCCCTGGTCCTCTTCCATTATTCTCCTGGTCTCTCTCCACATCTACCCAAAGTCTCTCATGTTTCCTGTTTTCTCTCTAGCTTCTACATATACAACCCTTGACTTTCTGAGACTGGCTGATCTTCATTAACATAATATTTTCTAGTTCCAACCATTTTTCTGCAAATGACATGATTTTGTCCTTCTTCATGGCTGAGTAGAAATCCGTTGTGTGTACGCACCACATTTTCTTTATCCACTCTTGTGATGGCCAGAAGCCTTTGCTTTAAAGTCTTTGTCAGGCCGTTCAAATCATTTCATTTCAGTGCGGGCATCTGTTGATTGTCTTCTTTTCACTCAGCTTGAGATCTTCCTGACTATTGATATGATGCGTGACTTTCAATTAAAACTTGAGCATTTTCACATTTTGCTTTGAGACTCAATATTTTGTTTGAACTTTCCTTTTTTGTATGATTTTTTAGTGTCATTATGGAAGGGGAGGAGGGTATGCCACTGTTAGGTGGAGGTAGAAGTCCAGGTTCTCCACTTGTTCTCTGTTGACAGAGACACCTGCTCCTCATTACTGACAGGTGGAAGTGAAATTCCAGCACCTACGTGGTCTCCAATAACTGGAGCTGGGTTCCACGTCGTTGCTGGATGATGATGAAAGTCTAGACCTCCCATGAAGCCTCTACTGTGACCCCCCCCCCAGTGGACAGGAAGAGAGGCTCCTTGTTACTGTCAGATGGCACGCAGTCCAGGCTCCCAATGTAGTCCCCACTGACACTGCTGTGGGGCTGGTGTGGGGCTTATTACTGGCCAGCCAGGTTGAAAGTACAGGCTTCCTACTTGATCTTCTCTGATATAATACTGCTCCAGCGGGTGTGCTGGGCACCTCATTATAGTTTCTTGAGGTTAGAGAGCCAGTGTCACATTGGCCCTTGAGGCCATGGGTGGGATTGGGACCACCGTTTTGTTTCTGTGGCATTTGGAAGGAGTAGAGTGGTTAATGTGTAAACAGCTTCCTGTCTTGCTAAGCTGCTCCTTTCTTGGTCCTTTGGCTAGTGAGAGAGTAACTTTCCTTGAAGCCTTTTTTGGTCTGTGCACATTGGTGTTTCTGGGTTGCTGGTTTGTTCAGCCCCAAGTCTGGGATAAATGAAACACAGAGAAAATCCAGGGAACTCACCACTCTGCCATCCCCTGGGTTTTGAGGTCTCTAACAAGTCTGCCTTCTTCTTTCTACCTTGCAATATCTTCTTGTTTTTCTTTTATATATAATCCCCAGAGTTTTGGGTTGTATTTAATAAGAGTCGATAAGTATAAGTAGGTCTACTCCATCTTCCCAGAGGATGGATTACATAGAGCTATTTTAAATAAAAATTTTGTTGGAAGCTAAATTTCAATTTAATCTTTTGAAAATTTAATTGCATATTTTAAGCAGTTTTATAAAATTAAAACTGTCTCATAAACAGTCTTAGTATTCAATATTCTTCTAGTTCCCAATAAAAATTACCAGTATCATGTTTTGCTCACATACACAAATTTAAGGATAACATGATTTAATACTGCAAAGTGTTCCTCTGTGGCTCCCTGCATCTGTTGCAAATATTACGATAATTCATGAGTATTTCTGGGGACTCAAACTGGAATATAAAGAGAAAGAGAGAACAGACACCTGGCACTTATGAGGAAACAAGAATTGGGCATGCAAGAAGTATTGTATTATGCTGGAAGGAAGGATTTGGCACGTTAATTTGTCTTTTCTCTTACACATAAGTGCTTCAGCTGCTCAGCCTCTCCCTGTGGCTCCAGGTCTGAGGGACACAAGTCTCAAATCTTCATGGCATGCAGAGGCAGCTGTTTTCTGTTTCAAGGACCTGGAGCCGCTCCCTGGGGCCAGCAGGGTACTGGAAACAAGGTAGATGCTTGGAGTTGGGAGTTGTCCACACTGAGTCTCAGCCCCCAAGTGACAAGGTGTTTCTAGCATCTTTAATAAGTGTATGTGTGCTACTGATGTGAGAATTTGGAGACCTTCCAGCACACTGGTCCAGAACAGGGAACTTTTATTTCTGGAGCCTAAGAGTTGTGTTATCTTCGACTGTGCAAGGTACTCGCCATGTTTTAAGAGCCTCCTCTCTCATCTGTTTCCTTGTAATCTGGTGTAAAGCCATTAACAATGCAAATGAGGCAAAACTAAACATTTCCACATTCAATGGAGAATTAATATGAGGTAAACACAGATCAGGAGATGGTGAGAGTTCTTTTCCTTTAATTTATGACACCCTTTTAATGGTGCCGCACCCGGTGACTATGTAGAGACAGTGTGTGGGCAGAGAGGGCTATTTCTCCCTCTGAATTATTAGGGGAAAGTGCTGAATTTCTTTTTTATGGTCAATTTCATTTTTCTAACTAGAGTCGGATGCTTGATATGATAATTAAAAATACATCAAGTCATCCAGAGCGGTAGCAGTTGTGTGTTTGGTTAGATGACAGGATAATTGCCAACCCTTATCTTCCGTTTTCAGACTTAAATCTCTTTCCTATTTACTTTTAATTGGCTCTGGGCTTCCATCCATCCTTAACTTTGGGTTCATTTGTCGCAATTGTTTTATATGAGCTTAGTCTTTCTCGAATGGATACAATAAATCTATGTATCTGATTCATCTTTGTTTTTATGGTTAATATTTTAAAATTATAAAGCCAGACTCTTCAGAATGTGAAATATAGGAGTAAAAGTCTCTGTGTCAGAATTACTTTGTCGATGCCTGTGAGAAGGTATTAACTCTTAGGCATTAGCTAATTGAATCACATAAAAAAAAACAAAAAAACAAAAAACCCTCTCTCCAAAAGAAAAGATTTTGTGTTTTTATTTCCCCTTCTCCTGTTGATTTTTCACAACTCCCCTAGCAGGTATTTTTGAAAATGTAGATATTTTTGCAATGATTTCTCCTATTTTCCAAATTGCCAATTAAATAGGAACCTGGCTTAAGGCCACTTGCTACCTTTGGCTGTGATGTGGATATGGAGCTCAGGGTGGTCCTGTTCAATGGCCACCTGATACCTCAGGGTGGTTAAAACATTTTTGCAATGAGGTTTGATTTGGATATGCCTGTAAATATTGTATTCGAGCCAAAGCCCTCACTTCAGAAACATGCATATTCATGCACACGGTTTTAGGAGTCACAGATATCTTGCAGTTGGTCCCGACTTCCTTAGGTTGCACCTCAGTGGTACAGTCGTAGATACTGCGCGAAGGATGGGGGGGGGTGGGACTGAAATGACCCAGGGGGACAGTAGTAGCCTGGGGTGCAATTGGGGGTGTTGGATATAAAAGGGGCTGTGGAAGTGCACAGGGGACCACTGAGAAATTTTTTTTCTGAAAAGTTGATAAGCCCTTAAGTCTGGGAACCTCTGGTAGACCATTTGGTAGCAGAGGCCTCTGCGGCTCATGAGGTAGTAGTATCTGGGATTACTTATAAGACGTGTTTGTGCAGATGCCGTCTGGGCGAGGAGGTTGAGGCAAGGAAATCCACTGTATTAACCATGAATGTAATTGGCGGCTTACTACTCAAAGGACAGGAGAGCAGAGGAGGCTAGCGATCAGGGGGTGTGCTTAGAAAGTGAAGCGAAAGCCTCTTTTCTGCTTCCCAGTGAATTAGAATTAAAGTTTTAATATATCAACAGGAAGGGAAAGGACCACCACGAAAAGCAGCTGTCTTTGAGAGCTGGTGCCTACAAAGGAGCTGAAGGATTCTGGTTCCATTGCACAGCTAGATGGGCTTCAGATATGCAACGTGGGGGAGAGCGGGACCGGACTGAGAGAGAGGAGTGGGAGGAATTCCCAGGGGAGACAGGCAGAGAGGAGCCTTCATGCTGCACACCGAGACAGGGCCAGCGAGAAATCCCAAGAGGATGTTCAAGAAATGGGACAGCTAGTATCAGATGTTAGGCTGTTTGCTGTGTGGTGAGAAAATGTAACCCATCCCTCCTGACCTACAAACCATCAATAAAAATTCTGCTAACGTGCACTGCTTGTAAAAATGATTGCTTTGAGGCTAGAGGATAGGGCTGGGTGAAGAAGGTGCAGAATTATGGAGAACAGACAATAAGAATTCAGCGAGGGCAGGAAATTGGAGCCAGAGGTGAGAAGAAAATGTAGGTTCTCTTGCAATTTGCAGAAATCGCAAGGCAGGCATTTGATTTTTTTTTCCTAGGACATAAAATGGGGGTTCGAACCAAACAGATGTATATTTGAAGGAGCAGAGTGACCCCCGCTGACCTCTGAATAACATTTGTCCACAGCGTTTACCTTTCTGGAGCGCGTCCATTAGTATTTCCACTGTTTGCTCCGCTTTGACGGTAGGCTCACCGGTACCTTGATGCCTTGATCATGCAAAGCTGGCAGGTGCTGGCTCTCTCTTAGTCGTGTGAGTCAGGAGCTGCCCAAGGAAGGGGTACCTGAGGGGGGGATGCAGGCACAGGTGGGTAAAGGCGGGAGGAAAAAGATGGATGCATGATGCAGTAAATGTGGCAGGGGAAGACATTAACATAACCCTGAGACTCACATAAAAACATTGGTGGGGCCTGATAATTTGAAAAACATTTACAAAGCATCCCTACAAGATTCCCACCTGAGTCATAGCTAGTCTCCAGGAATGGCAGCCCTGGGGCTCAGGGGGGGCACTCTGTTTTTTTTTTCCTGGCAGATAAGGTTGTGTTACCAGAGGCTGGGGGGGGGGGCGGATGGAGAAGGTCAGTAAGTTACAGCTGGGGGGAGTAAGGAGTTCTGGGGTTCTACTGGACTGCAGGGTGACTATCGATACAAATAATGTACTGTGTATTTCAGAAAACTAGGGGAGAGGATTTTCCTTTTTTGCAATATGCTTTTATTGGTGCATTATAGTCTCACATCATAATGTAAATCATGTTGACAGTGGCATATATCCACACAGGAATTTCTTTCTTTTTTCTTTTCTTTTCTCTTTTTTTTGGTTCTGGGGATTGAACACAGGGGCATTCTACCTCTGAGCTACACCCCTAGCCCTCACTAGGGTCTCACTAGGTTGATGAGAGTCTCGTTACTTCTCGCTGAGGCTGTTGTTGAACCTGCGATCCTCTTATCTCAGTCTCCTAAGTACTGGGATTATAGGCGTGTGCCACCACACCTGGCAGAGGAGAGGATTTTAATGTTTTCATCATGAGAAAGTGATGAAAGCTTGAGGAGATGGGTATGGCTACCTGTTTTGAAGGTTACACATGTATACATGTATCTGAACATCGCATGGCACCCCGCTAATATGCATAATTTTTATGTTTCTGTTAAAAATAAATATTAAGAATATTTTAAAATGGGGGGAATATTTTGATCTGAGCTAACCCCTTGTCTCTCACAGGAATGTAGGGCTCTGACTTTCAGGGTGTGTGACGCCGGGCCATCAGGACGTGGGGCGGGGGAGCGGGTGCTGAGCATTGCTAGGCCCTGGGACACATTTAGTATGCTGACTTGTACTGCCTTTGAAAGCAGAAGGAGTAAGTCTACTACCTCCCTTGCGTATGGGTGTGCCGCACACATGTTTTGCCCTGCACAGGAACTCCTTCCTGAGGAAGTCTATGCTGCTCACTGAACGGCCTCTGCAGGAGGGTGGGGGAGGGGAGGCTGGTGTCCTGGCCACCAGAGAAGGGTCTGAGATGCAGAACCTGAAGGTGAATTGGCTGGTGAATTAGTCCAGTCACACTAACCTGTGTTCCCAGCCCTTTCCTCCAAGAACCTGGTGTACAACGCTCTCTGGAGACCTCTGGTGTCTCCCTGCAAGGGGGTAGGAGTATATAGCTTGGAGTGGTGACAAAAACAAGTCTTATATTGCATCAGGGACCTTTGTGGAGCCAGAGGGGGTGTGGCGTTGTGGGAGAGGGGAAATGGGGTCCCGTGTTGGTGACTCGGCCCAACACGCATGCATGCTGGGACATCAGAACTAGTGCATCTCACCTGTGTGACCCATTCCACAGCTATTTATTGGGTGCACGTAATCTGCCAGAGAGTGTCAATGCAGAGATGAAGATGTTCAGGCCTTGCAGTAACAGAGCTCACTGCAATTTCTATTCTGGCTGGTGGACTGCAAGCTCTGGCAATGGTTTATGAGGCCCTAGGAGGGGAGGCCCCTGTTACCTCTTCATTTTCTCTTCTGCTTTGACTTGTGTGCCCTCTGACACCTCCAGACACAGTGGCCTCTTTGCTGTTCACAGAATGCCTGGGCGGCCACCCTCTCACCTCAGGCCCTTGCACTGGTCATTTCCTCTGCCAATAACATCCTTCTTCTCACCTCTTTCAACGTTTGTTCAAATGTTACCTTATTCTGACCTCTCTATTAAAAGAGCAAGTGGCCCTCTCCCCAATGCTCCTGATCTCCTTTATCTTGTTTTCTGTTTTCCTTCTACAGCACTTATCTCCTTCAATACCATATAAATAAATATATTATGATTATGATCATTTGGTACTAGGCATTGAACCCAGGGACATTCTGCTGGTGAGCTATATCACCAGCCCTTTTATTTACTTATTTTTTGTTTTGAAACAGGGTCTCAAGGTTTTTGTTTGAAACAGGGTCTCAGGTTGCTGAGATTCTCACTACATTGCTAAGGGTGTCCTTGCATCTGCAATCCTCTTGTCTCAGCCTGGAATTACAGGTGTGTGTCATCATACCCAGCTTTATTATTTATTTTTTATTATCATCTGCTAGCATATAAGCTCCCTGAGAGCTGGAGTCTCTGACGCCAGAGCAAGTGCCTGTCGAGTGAATGAATGAATGGACAGTCCTGGGGGACTGGAGAATCATCCTGTCCCTCTCTGTTCCGAGCCAGGACTTCTCAGAGTTGTACTTGAGCTGAGGTCTCCCTCTCTCTGCTTGAACCCCACCCTCAGCCTTGCATGAGGAAGATCCATCAGGTCCTCTAAGCAGGCTTCCTTCCTGGCATTGCAGGAAGAGCAATGTGGCCAAGTAGAAGAGGGGGCACACACTCTGCCAGTAAATGTTTTCAGGAACTTGATTATCACAGCTTTGAAATAACTGAGCAAAGGAAGTTCTCAAAAGAAGCCTTTGTCTTTTGTTTAGCGTTCCAACTCTAGTCCTCTGACTCTTATCTAAATTCCACCATCCATCTAGGTCCACTTCTCCTGCAAAGGCTTTGCAGACACCAGTGGTGGCCACCTTTACTCTCCAGCTGTCAGGATCTCAGCCCTCCTACCTACATGGCTCAGGCATCCTGCCCCTTCCGTGGCTGTTTCTGAAAGTTCTCCAAGGGGTGCTGCTATGGTTTGATATAAAACATCCCCTGAAGAGCTCATATATTAATGTTCAGAGTTGACATAATTAAGGCATGAGGGTTGTAATCTCATCAGAGGATAAATCCGTTGTAATGGATTTACTGGGCAATAACCTGGGCAGATAGGAGGTGGCTGGAGAAGGTGGGTCCCTGGGGGTGGGCCTCATGGACTGTGATTGGGTCTTGGAATTCCCTTGCTGTTTTGCTTTCTCTTTCTTCTGGCCTTGAAGATGTGAAAGCAGAGTCAGTCTCTCTCTCTCTCTCTCTCTCTCTCTCTCTCTCTCTCTCTCTCTCTCTCTCTCTCTCTCTCTCTCTCTCTCTCTCTCTCTCTCTCTCTCTCTCTCTCTCTCTCTCTCTCTCTCTCTCTCTCTCTCTCTCTCTCTCTCTCTCTCTCTCTCTCTCTCCCCCTGATGCCATGCCCTGGAATTTGCAGACCTGGCCTGATATGGACTGAACCTCATAATCTCCCAAAACTGTGAACTGTGAGCAAATAAATCTTCCTTTCTTTAAGTTGTATGGTCAGTTGCTCTGGATCATAGCAGTGAGATTACTGATCAAGACAGGTGCTGACATGTTTCATGTGCTACCTCTGCTTTCTTCAGCCAGGGTTGCCCCAGATTGCTTTGTATACCACCTCTGGTCTTGATTTAACCACTTCTCTAGAGTTCCCTTTGGCTTGGATCCCCAAACAAGACCATAGCCTGGACTTATTAGCCCTCAAACAGCTAATTCAGGGTCATAGGTATTTGACAAACTTTGCTAAGGACAAGCTTCAGCCACAAGAAAATTACAAGCTGGAAAAGGGAGGCTTGATTCTGTAGCTGGTCATCAGTGCTCTTATCCCCTGGCCAAGTGTCTTTGTGGGGGGTAGTGTCCCTAGTTGGTCAGTTGGTCCTCTTTCTCCTTAGCCTCCGGCCTGCTACATTGTTCCAGGATATGCTTAAGTCTTCTACAAGCGAACCCCCCCCCCCCTTGAGTGTCCTTTCCCCCTTTGAATTTAAGTCCCTAATTCCAACTCCAAAGTTAACCTAGAGGTCCTGCTGGCCTCTCGGCTATTACTCGTAGGAGTCACGTTTGTAACTATCCTATGGCTTTTGGCGTCGGCATTTCTCCTGCCTGTCAAGCTCTTCCCATAACCCTCATGCACAGGGATCCTTCCTGTCATTCAGTTCTCAGCTCAAATCATACCTTGAGGGGGAAGCTCCCCTTATCTCTCAGTCTAAATAGTATTCTCTTATTCTCCCTCCTGTCATCTGCCATATTTTATTCTCATTCCCATAGCCACCTGAAAGGATCTTGTTTATGACTTTATTACTGGTTTCCATGTGCTTATGCATCTCCCTCAAGTCCCATGCATGCCTGCTTCTGTCTCTCCAATATAAAATGGAATGAATGTCAGCTATGTTTACACCAGAACCTTATCTATTGTGTTTACCATTATAGCTCCAGGGCCTACGAGATGATTACCCGGCACATAATAAGCGCTCAGTAAACATTTGCTGAGTGAATGGACAGCTCAGATTTCATCAAAAGAACCTAGCTGTCCATGTTTTGTTTTGATTTTTTTCTTCTAGAAAAGCCAGAAATCCATATTTTAAGCATCATCTTCCAATGTGGCAACTTATTTTAAACATTGAAAATACCACGCTGGTCGAATGAATCATATCTGCAGGATTATTTGTCCTGCCAACTTCCAGTTTTGGGCCACTATCCTAAACTCATTGCAGCTACTATGCTAAGTGTCTTGGAGGCAGGGGGGGAAGGGGACAGCACCTTTGAGGGGAAAGTAGTAAGACAGGGGGAGATTTCTTTTTCTTAGTTTTCAAAGAGTCCCACAAAGAGTAGAAACCTCTGTTCTTCTCCCAGATAATGACCCTGGTAGTGGTGGTGGTTGCGAGGAGGGGAGAGGGAGGTTGCCAAGATTTTAGAATGGGATAGAGCACCTGGAAGGACGGAGCCCCAAGTCTCAAGGGGACTGGGGGTTCCAGTCCTCATTGAAGGTTGCAATTCCCAGGCAGGTTAGAATCTAAGGGATTGTGTAGAGGGTACAGGCAGAAACCTGTTTCAGGGCTGGAAGGGCCTTTGCCAAATGTTCTGGACAGCATAAGCCTCCCCAGAGCATTTTGCACAACCCTAGGGGAGACAGTACAGTAATGAGTAGGTTGGATTTCACACAATACCGGAGGGAGGGGGACTCACAGTCCGATTTTACTAAAAGGAAATGAAGTTACAATGCATTTCTTGTACAACCAGGTTTGTGGACTAATTAATGCTCATTCCTATCACCTCTATTACTTACCATTTTGTCTCTGTTGGGGAAGACAGCTGGGAAGGGTGTTGGAGAAGCATAACACCGTGCCACACACCAACACCGCCTCCGGATCTTACGTCCCCTTGGACTCCCTTGGGCACCGTCCAGCTCACCCTTAGACCGGGTGCTTTGGGTGCACCTCCTGGTGTGATGTCGCCTCACCCAGAGCAAGGCCCAGCTGAGCTGCTCCTAAGCCTTCTTCTTTAAAATCTGCCTGTCACCGCACTCGCCACAGATGTCTGAGCATCAGGGACGAGGTTAAGGTGTCAGAGGCCTCTCGTACAGATGGGGGGCGACCAGTGCCAAATTCTAGCATCCCACAGCTGTGTCCTCAAGACTACCGCCAAGGGAAGGGAAATTCCTAGGCCGAGCTGGCTCAGGCCTTTTTTGGAAGAGAATAGAACCTGTCTTAACCCTTTTCATGCTTTAAACATCCTTCTTTCCCCCTGCTCCGCCCCCCTAGAGAATAATCTGGAAGGAAGGACATCAACTGGCTAAGAGAATTCGCCCCAAGTGGGAGCCGGAAGCCAGAGGCGGGACTTCCGGTGCCCCGCCGGAAGCAGCTTCGGGTGAGTGGCAGGTGGTCTGTCCATCTCTCCAGCTCCCTGACCCCTTGTCACCTTCAGAAGTTCTGACTGCCCCGTAAGGTTTGCTGTTGGGAGGGGACTGCTCCACGAAATGCCTCCCTTCTTCCTCAGGGAGGGGAGTTCACCCAAGTACGGGGTGGAACAAAAAGCGCCCAACCTTCTTGAAGGACTGGCGAGATAAAAATGCATTATTACGAGCTGGCGCAGAAGAGGAAAGCTATCCTCAGGTAATTCCGGATGGCACCTTCCTCCGCATTTTACCCCCCCTTGCTGCGCTTTCTCTGCTTGGGCAAGTAAAGGAAGGAAGGAAGGAGGAGAGAGAGGGACAGACAGAGACCGAGAACCAGAGGGGAGGGAGGCGAGGAGCCCTGAGGTTGGTGTGGCAGTGGGCCTGCCGGGAACCGGGGTGCGGTCAGGAGCCCCCTTTGATGGAAGGCACCAGTGTAACAGCCTTAGGGGGGCTCGAGGCCGGTGGGACCCATCAGTATTTTAATGTAGGGTGTACTGTGTCTGTTACTGGGTGGGAGGTTTTAAAATTATTTTGCACAACCTCTGTCTTGTTTATCTGCTTAGAAAGCATTGAAACAGCACAAATGGGGAATGCAGGAGGTTTATTTAGAGAAGGGGAGGCGCCATGTGAGAAAGACCCAGGAAGAGAGGGGAAAGGGGCACACTCCAGGGGAGAGCCTCTGGGATGGCCCATTCCTTGAAAGTGGAGAGAAGGCCTGGGGCAAGGGGTTCTGCTCCAGAGATGGGGTCTGGAGCAATTCATTTCGGGTATGGAAAGTGGCCTAGGACAATGGTCGCGCTCCAGAGATAGGGTGTGGATTGGTCCACTCCCCAGGTATGGGAAGGTTGAGTGGATTCTTTCCTGTGTCAGGTTTTCTATTCCTTCTGGACGTCCTCTTTATACATATTACAGATGTGTTGGGGTGATGGACTGCCCTTTGCACGTCACACCTTAGTGACCTTGTGTTGTTTCTCTGCCCCCTTCCCACAAGGGAGGGGGTCAGGGTGAACAGGGCTCTGCAGATCAACTTCCAGTTCATCCTCGCCAACCCCGTCTGCTCATGTCTAGGTAGCCACCTAATATACCCAATCACTGTATTTGGACATTTTTTGGCATCTCTGGCAAATTGGACCAGCGATCTAGGCAGGGACTTGGGAGTCCCAGAAGAGGCCTCATCTTATGGGAGCAGGAAACCAGCGCCACTATCTTGGCCTGGAAACAAGACCATAGGCTTTGTGGGGAGGGGCAGGGTTGGTGCAGTGACTGTCAAGCAGATTGGCCTCCGTCCTGAGCCTGAGTCCCGAGAGAGAGAGGAGGAGTTGCAAGAGGAAACCCAAAGGGTTCCCCTAAATGCCACAAAGCGTGGCACTCTGTCCCGAAACTCTTTGTAATGCCACACAGGGAGGGAGCGATCTCCTCCACAGATACCAGAGGTCCCCCAGTGCCTGATGGGTGATGGGGATGTTGAGAGCCACCTGGTAGCAGATCCCAGTGCTAGGGGAGGACACGCTTCTGGTGACTCCCAGAAGTCACCGGGAGAGCTTGAGCAGGGCGGGCTGCTGGGGTCCTTTAGTAACAGTATTACAATAGCCACAATCATAATTCAGCTGCCAAGGATTCTCCCCAGAGATCACTGGGGAGAGCTTGAGCAGGGCAAGCTTCTAGGAGCCTCTAGCAACAGTATTACAACAGCCACAATCATAATTCCATCTCTCATTTATGTTGGGATGGATTTTACAGAAAATTTCACATATTTTTTTTTTCTTTTCAGTACTATTGAGGATTGAACTCAAGGGTGCTCTACCATTGAGCTATACTCCCAGCCCTTTTTATTTTGAAATAAATAAAAACAGGGTCTCTCTAAATTGCCCAGGCTGGCCTTAAACTTGCAATCCTCCTGCCTCAGGCTTTGAGTCACTGGGATTACAGGTATGTGCTAGTGTACCTGGTTCACATACATGCTCTCATTCACTTCTTATAGCTTCCAATAAGGTAGAAGCAAGTATAATAATTCTTCTCAGTACCAAGAGGGATTGGATTTGGCAACTTCAAGTCCCCTTCCTTAGGCATTTTCTAAGGGTCCATTGTGGGCCATCCCTTAGGTGGGTAGACTTCAGAAACTGGGAAGTCAAAATACATGCATGACCTGAGGGCCTCTTCCCTGCCCACATTCTGAACAGGAAACAAAACAGTAAATATGGAGAAAAAGTATTCCCTTTATTATTGCTGGAGGCTAAGTTAGAAGATGCAGCTTATAATGAAAAACAAATGACCCTGGTATCTAAGCTCAGAGTTTTGTAAACTTGCTTATCCTGATGGCACTGCTGGATATTTTTTTTTCCAGGTGAGACTTAGAACATGAACAGGCATGAGAACAAGAAGAGGAAGGAGAAGGGGCTAGGTGACTCTAGCCAGTTCCTTCGTATCACTCACTGACCAGGTGAGTAAGGGGTTGTATTGGTTGGCTTTCCATTACCATAACAAGATACCAGTGCCAGGCTAACTTATAAAGAAAAGAGGTTTATTTAGCTCACAGTTTTGAAGGTTGACAATCAATCTGGCAAGGGCTTCCCCTTCGCTGTATCACCTCATGGTGGACTGTAATGGTGGGAGAGTGTATGTGAGAGAGTGGGCAGTCACCTCACCATATGAACAGGAAGTCAGAGAGAGAGAGTTGGGTGCCACAGTCCCTTCTGGGGACCTGCCTTCAGTTGACTTGAGGAAGGACCTCCCACCAGATCCTCCCTCTTAGAGGTCTGCCGCCTCAACACTGCCATACTGAGGGCCATGCCTCTAATGATTGAACCCTTGGGGGACAAACCAAGTCCAAACCATAGCCAGGGTGGGGAAGATCAAGGGTGTCACACTAGTGGATATCCCTCCATAGGGAAGAAACACCAGAGCTTGGAAAAATGTGTTCCTGTTGGGACAACTGTGCCTCATGCAGCATCCGCTGGGCCAGGCTTCCGCACCGTTAAACGTTCCTTCGATTCCTGGCCTGAGGCTGTGGTATTAGTCAGGATTCTCCCAGGAAACAGAATCAATGGGAGTATGGAGAACATAGACAGTAGTTCCCCTCATATCTATAGTTTTACTTTCTCTGGTTTCCGGTATCCACAGTCAACCACAGTCTAAAAAATATTAAATGGAAAATTCCAGAAATAATTCATTCATTTTAAATAACTTTTATTATAATATATTGTTATAATCATTCTATATTATTATTATTATTATTATTATTATTATTATTATTAATCTCTCACTGTGCCCAGTTTAGTTTATAAATTAAACTATCATGGGCACAGTATAAATACAGTCCAGTAGTATCCTAGTTCCCAGTGGGCTCCCACTAGGGGTTTTGGAAGAATGTATTGCCTGTAGATAAGGTGTGACTGCTATATATAGATGTGTGTGTGTGTGTGTGTGTGCGTGTGTGTGTGTGTGTGTGCGCGCGTGTGCACGTGCATGGTATGTAGAGAGATCAGTGTAAATAAATTAAGTGAACAAAATTACATTATAGAGATTGGTATCAGGATATCAATGCTTGGATCAATTAGCATGTCACAGGCACCTGGAAGCTGGGGACCATCCTCTGAGCCATGATGCTTCTCAAATGTTGCTTTGTATTCAAAACAAGATAAGTGACTTGCTTTTTGATTCAGTGAGTAGCCAGCAATTGTGTGTGGTGTGCGATGTCCCACATGGGCGACGTACAGGGGGGAATGGCATGTGACTTTTGTTTCTCAGGAGCTCACAGTTTAAATTGGCAACAATGGCGGTGAACACAAGTTGGCAATGCTTTTGGGAAGACACGAGCTAAGCAACTCTGACTTGCGCCCTAGAGAGGCTGTGTTCTAGCCACTTTGAAGTCCAGTTTGAAAATCTCCAAAAGTGAATAGAATTTTCATGAGCAGAAATGAAGGAAAAGAATATTCCAGGCTGTATTGTATTTGAGGAATGTTGATAAGTCTGGCCTTGTTAGAGTGGCGTGTGTGTGTGTGTGTGTGTGTGTGTGTGTGTGTGTGTGTGTGAGACAGAGTAGTGGGTAGGGGATGTCAGTAGGGTCTTTCTGGGGGTTTTAGGATAGGAAGAAAAAAATAATTGCATGAGAGAGCTCAGCTGGGAATGCTAGATTATGGTTACCTTGGGAGAGGCAGTGAATGCTTTAGGACTTCTAACAAAAGACAATAGGGGCACATTGACTATTTTTTTTTTTTTTTTTTTTTTCGGTACTGGGGATTGAACTCAGGGGCATTCTACCTCCGAGCTATACCCCCAGCCCTATTTTTTATTCTTTATTTTGAAACCGAGTCTCACTAAGTTGTGGAGTGCCTCACTAGGTAGCTGAGACTGCTCTCGAACCCGGATCCTCCGGTCTCAGCCTCCCGAATGCTGGGATTACAAGCGTGCGCCACCACGCCCGGCTCCACATTGACTATTTTTAAGGAAGGGAGGGGAAAACATGGTTTTGAAAAAAACCCCTGGGATTGCCTGAAGAATGGATTGGAAGGCAGTCAGAGGCTGTGCAAGCGTCTTGGCAAGAGCTGGAGGAGGATTGAACCTTTGCAGGAAGGCGGACATGGATGAGGGACTCACTTGAGAGAGGCCCCCAGTGCTGGCTTTATTCACACATCTGTCTTAACACTTTGTCTCTTCTACCCGTGTCAGAGCCTCTTCTGGCTCCTGACTTCTGGAGTTGCTGGAGCAGAGAGTCTAATCTTTCGCCACTGTGGGCCCCGCAGCTCAAGCTCAAGCTCTGCCTCGTGAGCGCGAATGGTCCCAAGGGGACAGGCTGTGGCGTGCAGGTCCCACGAGATGGGGTCTCTTTGCTGCTGTATGGGTGTACTCTCCATACCTGAAGTGAAACTCTCTCTGCAGTGCACGTGTGGGGCCCAGAGCCTGTGGGAAATCCCCACCCTGCCATCCATCAGTGGTCACCTCGTTGGGGTCACCTGGGCCATGGAGGGAGTGAATCAGCCACCGGGGCTGGGGAGGGTCCGGCCACCTGTCCTGTTCTGGGGTGAGGAAGCTCGCTTCAGCTGAGGGGGTGCAGGCTCTGCCAGGCCTAGGCCTCAGCACAGGAGCTACCAATGTGTGGAATTTGTTGTTGATTATAGGTTCCTAGGGCCACCTCCAGGGGCGCTTGTTTGCAAGGGTGAAGAGTAAGAGCTAGATAGCCTTCTCTTTTGATTTACTTATTCTTTTTTTCTTTCTTTTTTGGTACTGAGGATTGAATCCACGGGACTTCTACTTCCAAACTACACTCCTAGCCCTTTTTATTTTTATTTTATTTTATTTTTGGGTGTGAAACAGGGTCTTGCTAGGCTGCTGAGAGTCTTGCTGAGTTTCTGAGGCTGGTCTGTGATCTTCCTGTCTCAGCCTCCCAAGTACTAATATTACAAGCATGCAGCATCACAACCTGGCTACTTAGTCTTTTTTGAAAGAACAATACATGAAAAAAATTTGTGGAATATTTACAAATCCATACAACTAAAAAGATAAAAATTACCATTCTCCCACCAGTAAAGATAGCTGGTGTCAAATTTCAGGCAACATGCCCTTTCCATATGTTACATGTGCTACTTAGCATGTAAGTGGTATGCCAAACACCAGGCCACTTATATGGCCATTACTAGATACACGATGCTCTGTGTTTCGTCTGTTTATCACCAGGGTTCTCATCTGTCTTTATTTGCAAGAAGCCCAGGATGTCAGCTGAGGCCCTTGCTTCTTCCATTGTCCGTGAACAATAGGGGCTCACTCAGTCCAAAGGGAGCCAGACTTGCTGTCTACACGGTTATGGGGCGGGGCCTCATCCGTCCAGTGTGGCTTGTTTTTCTGGCGGCCACATGGTGTCGCTGTTGAAACCCCCTCCCTAATGCTGCTGTGTCTTCTCAGGTCCTGGCTGTCATGGACCCTGGAGCCAGGGGTCACATTTTTCTGTGCTTTCTGTTCATACTCCCACTTCCAAGCATTGTTCTCAAAGCCCTAACACAGGGCCTAAAGGCTGTACTTCCTCTTTCTCTCTCTCTCTTTCCCCCTGGTACTGAGAATAGAACCTGGGGGCCTTTACCTTTGAGCTACACCCACACCCCCATTTTATTTTATTTTTTAAAATTCTGAAACAGGATCTTGCTAAGTTGTTAAGGCTGGCTTTGAATCTGCAACCCGCCTGTCTCAGCCTCCCAAATACTGGGATTACAGATGTGTGCCACTGCTCCAGGCTACTCCCTGTCTCTTGTTCAGGACTGGCCCAGCTCTGCCAATATCAAAGCTGCAATGAGGACTCTGAGTCCCCAGCATGACGTCCTTTTGTCCTTCTTGTCTTTGAGACCTTTGAAATCTTTCCTTGGCAACAAAATATAGACAAGAATACTCCTATTTGTTCAATTTTAAATCTTGGGGAAAGATGTTTAAGAGTCTAGGTTACCTCCTCCCTAGAAGATGCCTGCTTTCTTGTGCAAATTAGTCCTGGTTCCTCTTCCCTAGAAACCAGCTCTGCATATCAGAGAATATGCATCAGGCTACAAAAAGCTTAATTACATTGTTCTTCAAGGGTCTGGTCTAAAAAACAAGATCACCCCCAAGATGTAAATAGGATAGCTGGGAAGAGGGCTGTGTGACTAACTGAGTTGTCTTTGACCCGCCCAGCTGGGTGGAGAAGTGGGAGACAGCCCTGGTGCATTGGTACATGGAGATTTCCTTCTGGACCAAGTAAATCCACTGATCTCTTGGCCCTGGTGCCATCCTGGAGATGCAGGCCTCTCTTTGCTCAGCAGGCAGGCTTGGAAGGCCAAACATTGCTTTCCAGGGTGTTGATGAAGTACCCAGCTCAGCTCTTCCAATCATCAGTTTAAAAAGTGAAAACATTTCCAGACCTCAGAGCTGATAGCTTTATTTGCATACTGATTATATGTACACAATTGAGCTTTTCTACCTTCAGAACGTACTCCCATGTCTTATGATTTTTTACCACTCAGGTTCAGCCACTGTTGTCACCCTTCTGGACAATCACAATAGCCTTTTGACCAGTTTCTCTTCCACACTTTCCCTGTCTGGTACCTTCTGACAGCACAAGAGGTGTTTCAGTTAGCATTCATGCTGCTATGACACAAAATACTTGACAACCACAACTTAGAGAAAGGAAGATTTATTTGCTCACAATTCTGGAGATTTCAGAGGTTCAGTCCATGTCAGGCCGGATGCGTGGAGCTCAGGGCATGATGGAGAGAAGCAGAGAGAGTGGGAGTGGAGGGGCTCTGGGACTCTGGTCTCTCATCATGGAGACCAGAGAAAGAGCAGAAAGAAAGAGCAAGGGGAAAGGCACACAAAGCCCACTCCCTCAGTTTATTTAAATCTTTGCTCTAAGGTCACCTTTCCAGAGGGGTCTTTAGAAATAGATACTGCCCTCTGCCCTCCCAATCCTCTTGCTGCATTATCCCTGGGTTAAATTTTATTTTTCTTTATAATTCCTTCTATTATTCCCCAGTTTTATACTTTATTGAATTGTTTCTTGATGTGTTGGCCATCACAGTTCCTTGAGAGTAGGGCCGTGTCTGCCCTTTCTGTGGTGGAATTCACTGGTCATATCACAGTGCTGGGGGCATAGTCAATGCTTAATAAGTGCATTTTACATGAACAAAATGTTCTCCACAAATGAGGCTATTTCTCACGAGATCTATGGAGAAGGAACACAAGATGTAAAATGGCTTTCTTTTCTATGAACTCAGTAGTCTTGCTACTATAGGGCATACCTTGGCTGCCTGCTGATTTTCTAGTAGTGTTTGTATAGTGGACAGCAAGCATGGGTGTATACACACACACACACACACACACACACACACACACACACACACACACCACGCAATAGCAATGACATGGGTGGAGAGAAACATAATTAGTTTTTCTTTATTGCTATTCAAAACCATGATTTGGGGAGTTCTCAGCCGGAACCTTCTCTACCGTTGAGTGCTCCTTCTGGCCTGACAAGGCAGATTCTTCAGGAGTAATTTGAGAAATTAGTCTGGTGTTTAAGGGATCCATCCTCCTTAGGGGAGCCCTCTGAAAATTGGGGTGAGAAAATAGGACCATTTAGCAACTTGGGTAGGATTCGGCTGGGTAGTTCTGTTCCCTGTGATGCTGGCCAGGGTCATTTGCTCCATGAAGCTGGTGTCTGAAACAGGCTGGGAGGTCGGAGGTTTTACTCCATGTCTGTTCCTTCATACTATCAATGGGATTTTTTTCCCTCCACATTGTTAATGGGGCTTCTTAGGACATGTGGTCTAAAGTAGCTGACTTTTTTATGTTGCAGCTTCTATGATGGAGCAGCAGCCCGAGCACCAAGTTGTAACCGTGACTCTTACTTGTTAGCTTTGAGACACAGGGCAAATTATTTCAATTCTCTGAGCTCAGCCTTTCCCATCTGCAGAATGGGGATAATACATTTCTTAGAATGTTGTTGGGAGGGTGTAAAGTGATAGCCGTAGAGGAGGAGAAAGGGATCCTAGAACCTCATGAGCTGGGACTTTGTTAGGGACAGGGGCAGAATAGTTTTTTTCTTTTCTTCCTTTCTACTTACCAGAACTATTGATAGGAGAGAGCTCTCTAAAGAAATGTGATCTGGGGAGTGCTCAAGAAAACTTTCCATTGCTAAGATCTGTATCTTTCTGTGTGCCGTCCAGGGTGGAGCCCAGAGTCAAGACAGACATTCAGTGGCCTTTCACGATTGTCAAGGCAAAGTCCAAGGGGACGATTTAAGACAAAGGGATCTAAAAGTGCCCTGTGGAATAAGGGAACAGAAAATGTCTTTTCCTGTCCTGAAGCTCAGAGGAAATAGTGAAGGAGAGGAAACTCCTACTGAGTCGTTGGGATTCCAGGTACATGGCAGCACAGGGCTAGGGTCTAGAAGAGGAATTGATCTGATGCTCTGCTGACCCGATGCCTGCTATTAAACTGCAGTCTCTTTCCTTTTCTCTAACTGCCCCCCTTGACACCAAACCTTCAGGAGAAGCTTTGTGTTGGTACCATGTGGAGTCCTAAGGAGAAGGGGCCTTATTGAATCCTCATTGGAAGAGAAGAGATGCTTCAGGAGGAAGGTGCAGAGAGCAGGTAAGAAATGAACCATCAGCAGGAATCTGAATAATATTTGAGCCCACCTTAAAAATACCATTAAAAAGAACAGACTTCTCCAATTTAGTATGTTATTTAGTATGTTGGGCTTAGATTTTATTGGGAGAGGCTGACCCCAGGAGGCCACTAGAGTTGGGGATATTCTGATGTATGTAAAGAAGTTGACCCATTGCTGACTTACCTTAAATGGTGGCTTCTGCTATTCTTATTCAGAGTTCAAGTAATTTGCTGGGGCAACCGTGTTTCAGAGCCAGGTTAGTGTAAGTCTTAAGGCTTTCACTTCTTCCGCTACACCACATTTCCTTCAAGTACTCTGCACTCTGCACTGTCTTTATTTAGAGTATGAAATCCAAATGAAAGACCCGGTGGCAACCTGTAGCCTTGGTCACAGGGTGCCACACCTTGGGTCACTCAAGGTAAAGCAGTGGCATTTTTAGGGATGGGAATTGCGCAGGTGCACTTGCTCTTGATTATTTTGGGGTCAAATCTCCTGAGATTAGCAGGCTGCGAAGTCCTTCTCTGTTCCGGCTCTTTGAAAATCTTGTTTATATGCTAATTGTACTCCACCCTCAGCTGGGATTCTCTCATCTCTCAAGTAAATAGTGACCATAATGAGAAAAGAAACCAGAAATGCAAATGAGGACAAAGACTGAGGGAGCAGGAACCAGCTCAGCGGAAACATACGTTCCTGCTCAGAGTCGCGTGGCCTCCTATCTAAACTCACACCTTTATTTTGTATTTACTCTGCCATAGGAAGCTTTCCTTGCATTAGTAATGATACTGTTAATGTTTTATCAGGTTAGAAGTCATGGTCACATTGAAATCTTCCCTCTGTGGATGGAGGGGTCTTACACTTATTGAAACACACAGCGAGTTTGGTTCAGGCTGTCATCCATCCCCACTAAGTACCCATGGATCCTTGGGGTTGTTGGTGACCTACGACCCTCCTTCCATTGTTTACATACACTCCCCTGTGTCCTCAGAGAGGCTTCAGAAGACCCCTCCGCAGACCCCTTTTTAAACCGAGACCTAGCTCTCCTTAAAGTCTCAACACCTCTGCTGTCCTCACTGATAGAGGCTGACTGTTCATCCATATTCATGTGGCACCTGCGTGGGAGAAAGGCTTCTCCTGACTCCCACCTCCACCTGAAGGCTAGCACTCCTGGACCTCCAGGCAGGAGTTCTCTTTTCTTTCAAGTCTTCCCACCTACTTATCTCGGGCTTATCTCCTCCTGGTTTCTGGCATCTGCCCATTTCTTGATTGATTCCCTTGTTTCATTGATTATTTGGGGATCATCCTTGTCAGTAATTGCCCTCATTTATTTCAGACAAATTTTAGTGTATTTTAACATATTTCCAGTAACCAATCTAACAACTCAGTCTCGAAACTCCTGGACATTGTCGACTCCAAACGCCTTCATTTCTTTCCTCTTTAACCGCCCTCTGTGCAGGTGCCTCTCCAGTATCCCACTTTCTGACCCCATCCTCACATGCTCTCTGTCATTACCTTTGACCTCATGTACATTTCCTGACCCTTGGTCACTCCATTTTCTCATTTTATCGGAACTCTTATGCCTCTTTTTCTCTACATAGTCTAGATCCCATGAATTACATAGAAGTGTGAGCTACTCTTTTACAAGCACCTTTGATTACTTTATGCTTCTGTCCTACCATATAAATTAGAGTGAATGGTGCTATTATTCTCTATCTTCTTTGTTCTTGCACCGAGGAAGGGGAATGTTATGAAGAAGCAGCCATATCGTCACGTAGGTTGGCACAGGGAAAAGTTTGTGGTCTCCTTTCTCAGCTTGTCCCTTAGCACTGCTCTTAGCCTTTTGTCTTTTTCTGACTCTTTCCCTTATTTATGTTAATGATTTTTAAATATTACCTATTTCTTCAAACCTCATACTCAACCTCTATGTCTTCACTCTCAGTGGACAATCAAGAAAATTAAGAAGCCAAATGTGGTGGCACACGCTTGTAATCTCAGTACTTGAGAGGCTGAGACAGGAGGATTGCAGGTTCAAGGATAGCCTCAGCAAATAGTGAGACTCTCATCAACCAAGCAAGACCCTGTTTCAAAATAAAAATAAAATAGGGCTGGGCTGGGGGTATAGCTCGGAGGTAGAATGCTCCTGGGTTCCATCACCAGTAACACACACACACACACACACACACACACACACACACACACACACGAAGAAAATTACGCATATTTTTTACTCCTGGATAGAAACTTTTCCACATTTCCCCCAACTGTGGCAAACATTTTTGGTTGCTTTCCTAACATCTATAGCCACCCATCCTTCATTGATAACAGAACTCAAATTTAGGTATCTGGCTGCCATGTTCTTCAGGGAGACCAGGCTCATGCCTACCTAGAGGATGTGTCATGATTAATCCAGCCCAATTATGATTACTTCATTTCCTTGTCAGTACGTGGTTTAGGCATGTGAAAAAATTCTGGCTATTGAATTGGGGTCTACTGAGGGACTCTGAGAAGGTTTTTCTCCCTGACACAAGGGAGCCCACAGAAGAGCTGTTTGTCCCTGGTCTTTGTATGTAGATCGGTGTGTCGGCTGGAACTACTACAGTGATCTTTTGATTGTGATAGGAGTAGCTGATGGATTGAGGATGCCAGTGAATTAGCTAGCTGTAACCATCCTGTTCTCTGACTCCTTGATATGTAACATAATAAAGTTTCCTTATGGTTTAAACTTCTTTTGGTTGTATTTTATGTTGCTTGTAAGCAAAAACATTCTGAATGTTATACTAAACCTTTTTCCCAGACTCTGAGGCATTCTCCTCTTTTTGAGATCAATTCCTTCACCTTGCTTGTAATCCTTTTGTTTCCTGCCTCTTCTGGGACTTTTATTATGTCATTCATCCCACTTCTTTCCTACCTCTTCTACTTTTTCTTCTCTAAGTCTGTCAAAGTACTCAGGTTGCCTCCAATGTTAAAAGTTTCCCTTGAGTCCACATCTTCCAGTTCTCAATGAACCTCTCTTCTCGCCATCTCATGTAAACTTCTTAGAGTGGGCCTACTTTCTATTTCTTCATGTTTCAAGTGACTTCGTTTGGCTTCTGGCTTCCCCATTCCATTAACATGATCAAGTTAAAGTTACCAAAGTTACCAATGATAGTGTGTGTGTGTGTGTGTGTGTGTGTGTGTGTGTGTGTGTGTGGTGTGATGCTTGGGATTGAACCTAGGAACATCCTACCTCTGAGCTTCCTACCAGGGTTTCCAGGGTCTCACTAAGTTGCTGAGAGCTTCTCGCTAAGCTGCTAAAGCTGGCATCAAACCTGCGATCCTCCTGTCTTAGCCTCCCAAGTACTGGGATTACAGGCATGCACCACCACCCCTAGCTCTAATTTCTTTACCACCATATTTAATGAGATGCTTAAGGTTTTATGTCTTGTTGCACCGTGGCTGCATTTGATGCAAATTATTGGATGTCTTTAGTATTTAAGCCACAGCTGCACTTTACCAGTTATTATCATCTTTATAGCTCTTCCTTGAGTTTCTTGCAGTGGACAACCACTCTCTTCTTGTCTCTTGCTTTGGTCTTCCTCATGGTTCCATTATTGGCTCAGCTTTATTCTCATTCTACCCATTCTCTTGGAGTCAGCACATCCATTTATTTATTTATTTGTTTATTTATTTATTTACTTACTTATTTATTTATTATGGTACTGGGGATTGAACCCAGAGAGGTTCTACCTATGAAGTAGGTCTCTAGTCCTTTTTTAGTTTGAAACAGGATCTCGCTAAGTTCCTAAGGGCCTCTCTAAGTTGCTGAGTCTGGCTTTTTTGAACCTATAATCCTCCTGTCTTAACCTCTCAAGTACTGCACTTATAGGAGTGTTTGTACCACCATGCCTGGCTGCATATCTACTTTTATGTTTTAAATTGTCCCCAACTTGCTAATTTTGACTTCCAAATCTTGGACATTTTGCTTGCCTTTCAGATCCTTTGGTTGAAGGACTTGCTAAAAATTCACACCCAGATGCCATTCCATCCCCTCACACTTGAATGGCTAAGCTGGACGCACCCTCTTCCCTACCAAACTCCCTCCCTCCTGTTTCTTCAGCTAGGTTCATGGCCCCACCATGTACTGGTCACTTAAGTGAAACACTTGAGGGCCACCCTCAACATTTTTCTTTCTCCCTCTCCTCATGGAACCTGTGACCTGATGTGGCTTTTTGTTTGTGTGTTTGTTTGTTTTCACACAGATCTACTCCTGCCTCTCCTTTCCCCCAGCCGCTCCTCTGGTTGGGTTCCCATTTTCTCTCTCCTGTCCACTGTGATGACCTCCTGATGTTCCAATCTACCTCCACTTTGACCTTCTCCAGTACCTTCTCCATGTAGCTGGAAGAAGGCTGCGTCTTTGCAATCAAGCTTAATAATGATATGCCCTGGATTGAATTCTGTCCTTGGCTAAGTGAACGTGCATTAATATGGCATAAAGTGTTTGCAGGAGCAACCTCTGCCCTCTGCATTGAATGTTTGTCTCAGAAGTCATGTCTTGAAAACTTAATCCGCAAGTTCATCTGTTAACGGGATGTGGAGGTGGGACCTTTGGGAGGTGATCGGGTCTTAAGGGCTCTGTCTTTATGAATTGATTAATCCCTTCATGGATTAGTGGGTCATTGTGCGATGGCTTTGCTCCCTCAGGCTTGCTTGCTCTCTGTCTCGCCATGGAATGACCTGTGCCTTGCAAGAGTGAGAAAGCCCTCACCAGATGCTAAGCAGATGCCAGGGCCACGCTCTTGGACTGCCCAGCCTACAGAAGCATGAGTTAAATAAGCCTCAATTCTTTAGAATTACCCAGTTGGTGGCATTTGGTACAACCACCTCCACTAGACTACAACACCATGCTTCTTTCCCCAGCTTTATCTCCTGGCATGTGGCCTCACAATTGATTCTTCCATATCAAGGAGTTTCTTTTGTTTCCTGTACATGCCACATTATTTTTCAACACACACACACACACACACACACACACACACACACACAACTTTGCCTACCTAATTCTTTAAGTTGGATGCCATTTCTTAATTCTATCACAAGACTTCTATTTGAGAGTCAGCGATTAATGTCTGGGCTGTCGGTTATTAGACCATAGTAGGAATTCCTTAATATGTGCTGAGTGAATGAATGGATGGATGAATAAACATATCCTCTAATTCAGTCTCTTGAATTTGTCTATAGATTGGGTTCCTCTATAGCTTCAACTCAGAACTTGAAGGGTGAACTAAGAATTGTGCCTACAGGTAGTTCTGAAATCTCCTTGCTGCTGTTTCTATATTCCCCATTGTATTGTAATTCTCCAATTATTTTGTCATTCTTTTAGTGTTGGTGTATAGGAAGATTTCTCCATGATTCACATATAGAAAAT
>PVLC010007339.1:0-63928 GCA_004027655.1 Graphiurus murinus | reverse complement strand
CAGAGAGATGCAAATCAAGACTACCTTGAGATTTCACCTAACTCCAATCAGAATGGCAACTATCAAGAACACAAACAACAACAAATGCTGGCGAGGGTGTGGAGAAGTGGGAACCCTAATACATTGTTGGTGGGATTGCAAATTAGTGCAACCACTTTGGAAAACAGTATGAAGGATCCTCAGACGAATGGGAATGATCTTTTATCTATTTTTAATTGAGTTATTTGTATTTTTGCTGTTCAGTTGTATGGAGTCATTATGTAATTTGAATATTGACCTCTTGATATATAGTTTGCAAATATTTTATCCTATCCCATAGATAGCTTTATCATTTTGATGGCTATTTCCTTTGCTGTGTAGAAGTTTTTTATTCTGATTAGTCTTACTTGTCTACTTTTGCTTATACTACATGTACTTTTGGAGTCATATCAAAAAAATGTAATTGCCAATGCTATCTCAATATCTTTCCCCTTATGTATTCTTCTATTAGTTTTACCTGCTCAGGTCTTATGTTTAATTTGTTAAATGATTTTGAATTGGTTTTTGTATGTGGTGTGAGATAATGGCCTAATTCCATTCTTTGACATCTGGATATACAGTTTTCCTTACATCAATTATTAAAAGACTACTAGTTTGCCAATATGTGTTCTTGGCATCTTTGGTGTTAATCAATGAAACATAAATACATGGATTTATGGATGATATCTCTTCAGTTTCATTGGTCTTTGTGTCTGCTTTTATGTCAGAACCAGGTTATTTTAATAATTAAAAGTTTGGAATATATGTTGAGATCATGTAGTGTGAGGTCTCCAGTTTTGCTCTTTTTAAGATTGTTTTTGATACTCAGTGTCTTTTGTGATTAAAACCAAATTTTAAGATTTTTTTCTGTTGTTACAAAAATTTCATTGAAATTTTGGTAGAGATTTTATTGTATCTGAGGATCTCAGATATTGTGAATGTTTTAATGATATTCATTTTTCCAATCGATGAGCACAATTTACCTCTCCATGTATTTACGTACTCTTCAATTATTTTCAGCAATGTTTATAATTTTGAGTGTACAGATTTTTAAAACTTCTTGGTTAAATTTATTCCTAGGTATTTTTATGGCCATAGTAAATGGAATTATTTTCTTAATATTTGTTTGAATACTACATAAAGTATAGAAATGTTACTCATTTATGTATATTTATTATTGTATGTTAAGATATAGGGGGAAATGCACTGGTTTCTATATACATGTATATTTCTATCATGCTAAATCTCAATAAAATGTTAAGATGCACTAAAAAAAGTATATTTAAAGAGCTTTTGTGCAGCAGAGGAAACTATGAAGAACTTCAATAGAGAGCCCACAGAGTCGGAAAAAAATTTTGCCAGATACTCCTCCAATAGAGAACTAATATCTAGAATATACAGAGAATTCAAGAAACTCACAACTAAGAAAACAAATAACCCAATCAGAAATTCAACAAAGGATCTAAATAGACACTTCACAAAAGAAGAAAAACAAATGGCCAATAAATGTATGAGGAAATGTTCAACATCCTTAGCAATTAGAGAGATGCAAATCAAAACTACCTTGAGATTTCACCTAACCTCAAGTAGAATGGCAATCATCAAAAACACAAACAACAACAAATGCTGGCAAGGATGTGGAGAAGTGAGAATCCTAATACCTTGCTGGTGGGATTGCAGATTAGTGCAACCACTTTGGAAAACAATATGAAGGATCCTCAGATGAATGAGAATGAACCTACCATATGATCCAGCATTACCACTTCTGGGTATCTACCCAAAAGAATGGAAACCAAACTATCAGACTTATGCATGTGTATCTATATTTATAGCTGCACAATTCACAATTGCCAATCTATGGAACCAGCCAAAATGTCCAGAGATGAATGGATCACAAAACTATGGAGTATATACACAATGGAATTTTACTCATCCATAAAGAAGAACAAAATCATATCATTTGTAGGGAAATAGATGGAACTGGCAAACGTTATGCTAAGTGAGATTAATCAGTCACAAAAAGTAAAAAATCATATGCCCTCCCTAATATGTAGAAGCTAGGGAGAAAGTGGGACATAAGCGGGACTTTAGATAAAGAAGGAGAAAGCTCAGATGAGCAAAGAAGGTAACTTATGAAGGTGAAGGAGGGAAGGGAAACACCCTAATGGCACAGGATGTACTTTCATGAACATATCAAAGTCAATCACTAAACTGAACTTGAGAAGGAGGGAGGGAAAAGAAGTGGGGCGAGATTGGGAATTGAGGAAGTGTTAAATGGGAAATGTGTGCATGTATGCCTTTACCAGCTTGTACCTAACAAAGATGTATGATTACAATGTACCAATAAATTTTTTTTAAAAATTGTGAAAAAATGTATTAAATGTGTCTATTGTTTATAACCAGATTTTCATTTACTTGCTTTCTTCTTTTAAATTTTTATTGGTTCATTGTAATTGTACATTATAATGAGATTCATAGTGATACATTCATATATGCACATTACATTATTTTGTCAATTTCCTACCCTATACCTCTTCTCTGACTTCTCCAATTCCCCTTCTACCACTTATTGGTCTTTCTCCTAATTTTCATGAGGTCTCTTTCCCTTACCTTTTCTTTCTTTCCAGGTTTCCTTTTTCTCTTTAACAAGATCATGTTGTCTTCAAATAGAGAAAACTTAGTTTTCCCTTCCGATTTATTGTCTTTTCATTCTTTTTTTTTTTTAGAAATATGAAAGTACATTTATGCTATTTATTTATTCATTTATTTATTTTGGTGCATTGTAATATTACATCATGATGAAGTTCAGAGTGATAGAGGCGTACCTGCACAATACATTCATTTAGCCCTCCCCCAATTTCCACCCTACTCCTTCTCCCTCACCATCTTCTTGTACACAACACTGATTGGCATTGATAAATTTGTGTATATACATCACATCCATTGAAGTATTCCCTCTTCAAGTCTTCCTTCCCTTCCGTCTTCCCTCATTTAGGTCCTGTCTCTCACTCCAAGATTTTTTCTCCTTTGTCTGGAGTCCCACCTGTGCCCCAATTTCTCCCTAGCTTCCACATATAAGGGAAAACATCTGACTGTTCACTTTTTATGATTGGCTAATTTCACTTAGCATAATATTCTCCAGTTCCATCCATTTCCCTACAAATAACATAATTTTAGGATTTCATTGTGTATATGTCCCATAATTTTCTAATAAATTTATCTGTTGATGGACATCTTGCCTGACTCCATAGCTTGACAATTATGAATTGTGCTGCTGTAGACATAGATATGTGTGCATTACTGTATTAATCTGGTTTCAATTCCCTTGGGTCATATTGTAGGTTTATTTCTATTCTTCTGAGTATCTTCCACACTGTTTTACAAAACGGTTGTACTAATTTGAAATCCCACCAACAATGTATCAGAGTTTCTACTTCACATCTTTGTCAGCATTTATTACTGCTTGTGTTTTTGATGATTGCCATTCTAATTGGTGTTAGGTGAAATTTCAGGGTAGTTTTGATTTCCATCTCTTTGATTGATAATGATGTTGAACATTTTTCATATATTTACTGACCATTTGTATTTCTTCCTTTGTGAAGTGTCTTTTTTGACTGGGATATTTATTTATTTTAAGTAAAGATAGAAGACAAAAACAGGTCCCCCCTCCCCACTTCATGGGGGAGGGGTCCCTGAATGAGAATAACCACTGAAGATTTTAGGAGGTGGGCTTTTAAACCTTACTGAGGTTCCCCATCTGCTCTTTTATGATTGGTCAGAATTGGGTTTAGGGATTCAATGTCTTTTGACCGATTTCAATTCTTAATTTTGTTATCTTATATACCCTAATTTCCTGGCACCCACTGGTCTCTTACCTCCCTCTATATCACATAAGGGGATATGGATAGCCTTTCTTGCTAAATTCCTTGAGCTAGGACTTCCAGTAATGTCAGGAATAGATATAGTGACAGTGGATATCCTTGCCTCCCTCCAGACACTAGAGAGAAAGACTACCTTTTCCCCCATTCCATATAATGTTAGCTGCTGGCTTATTATACATGGTCTCTATTATGTTGAAGTATGTTCTGTCTATACTTAATTTGTTCAGTGTTTTTTATCATAAAGTGGTGTTCAATTCCTGTTTTGCATCTATTGAGATGAGATGATCATATGTTTTCTGCTTTATTCTATTGATGTTGTGTATCATCGTTATTGATCTGCACATGTTGAACTATATTTACATCCCTGGGATAAATTCCACTTGCTCTTGCTGAACAACCATTTTAACATGCTGTTCAATTCGGATTGCTAGTTGAGGACTTTGTATCTACTTTCTTCATCAAGAATATTGGCCAGTAGCTTTCTTTTTTTGTCATACCCTTGTCTACTTTAGGTATCAAGGTACTTCTGGCCAAATAGAATGCACTTAGAAGTCTTCTTTCCTCTTCAAATTTTTGGGAATAATTTTAAAAATAATTGGTATTATTTGTTCTCTAAGTGTTTGGTGAAATTCGGCAGTGAAGTCATCTGGTCTTTGGCTTCTATTTGATAGGAAATTTTTCATTGCTGACTTGATTTCACTACTTGTCATTGGTCTGTTCAGGTTTTCTATTTCTTAATGATTTAGTCTTGCTAAGGTGTACATGTTCAGAAATTTATTCATTTCTTCTACAATATTTGTTGCATAGATTTGTTCACAATAATCCCTTATGACATTTTGTCTTTTCATTATATCAGTTATAATATCTCCTTTTTCTTTGCTGGTTTTACTAGAGTCTTCTTTTTTTCTTGGCTATTCTATCTAGGGTGTTATCTATTTTGTTTATCTACCTTTTTTCTCTTTCTCTGTTTTTGTTTTTGTAGTGGGTGTGAACTCAAAGGTATTTGACCTCCACAGATGATTTTATTTTAATTTTGAAACAGGACCTAGCCAAGTTGCTGAAAGTCTCACTAAGTTATTAAGGGTCTAACTAAATATCGGAGACTGTAATCCTCCTGTCTCAGGTCCCCAAGTAAAAGAAGGATGTATTATTTAATATATTATGAACTATACTGGAGAATTTGGTGTTTTATATAAAATATTATTTTGTGGCTCTACAGACTCTAGTTCAAAATCTGTTCCCATTATTTTCTGGCCATATACTGTCTCTGAGTCTTAGTTACTACTTCTATAAAATTAGAGAAATTTATGGAACTGTTGTCAGGAGTATATTAAATAGTATGTAAAGCAGATATCATAGTGCCCCATCCATTAAAAATTAGTGAAACATTGTTGCTATTGCTATTAATTATACAACACACACATTATACTACAGAATTCACTTTTCTGTGAAAGATAATGCATCATATAGAATAGAAATGACAATCTTGGGAGAAGTCTTACATCAGAATTTGGTATATTAGAGATATTTATTGTCTTAGATAATGTTTCCAACAAAATCATTCCCACAGTCAAAGTAAAATAACAATTATTCCATAGATTTTCTTCTTGGTGGAATAACTCCAGAGCTTTTGATGTGCAAATGTACCAATCTTTGTTAGTACAAATATATGTGTTTGTATTCAATTCGGTTTGCTGCAGTTTTGTTCCACAATAAAATAGCAGTATGGAATACATTTTGAGTTGAAGAAAATGGCAATAATTTATGATGTTGAATCACTTTGTGAATTCAAACAACTTTGGGTTAGGTTTCAGGAAATAGGACACTAAAAAGGTCATGTTTTACAACTAAAATTTACTATGCTGTAATTTTGAATAATAAATCATTGTGAAACTTACCAAAAGTTCAAACCTGAGTACCAAGGAATTTGAAGATTAATTGTAATCCGTTTAAAAATAAAGCTTTGTTATAACTTATGTAATTATTACTTTATTATGCATAAAATTTTTACCAATACTCAGGGAACAAAGTGTGTTAATACATATACATATGTACATAAGCAAAACATGACCGCCAAATTCCCCTTGTGTGCGTATTAATATAAATAGCCTTGAAAAGTTATGAAAAATAAAAACAGAAACATAATTTACCTGACTGAATTATATTCAGGAAGCAATGAGAAGTATGCATGCCTTTTAAAGTACTGGAAGCATTTAATTAATGAAAAATTGTGTTTCAGCTGTATAGTAATGAAAATAACATTCCTCTTGTCTTTGTAAGACTTCAGTAAAATCATGATCTTGCTACCGAAATCTCCATTCTGTTGTTTACAGTCCTCAACTTCTTGATTAGATATCCTTTCCTATCTTTATTGATATTGTGTTGGAGTCTTAGCCTGGCGGGCCCGGAGAGACCTCGCCTCAAGATGGCATCTGGCAGAGTGCCAGGAGCAGCTGCAGGTGGTAACATCCTAGAGCTGTGCCACGTCAGAGCCCATGCGCCAGCATGTGAGAGCGTGGACAGTGCAGGCCCAATAGGGGGTTGTAGTGTTACTTAAGTTGCCTGAGTGATCTGCTCCCTGATAGGCTCACTAGTTTTCCTCTTGACGCCTCCTTCCATACCTGACTAAAAATAAGGAGTCTCTCCCGTGAGGGAGAAGGAGTAAGAGAATAGGGAGGGAGTAAGAGAATAGGGAGAGAGAGAAGAATAAAGAAGCTTGCACCATTCCTGTGTGATTGTTGTCTCTTCGGACCCTCGCGGGCGGGGGTCCGGCACAGGGGACGATAATATTGGATATTTCTCAATTTTCTTAATATTGTCTCAAAATAGATATTGTCCATGTTTTTCATTCCAAACCTATTTGAAGGTCAAGAAGTGGTGTCTTCATTCCACCTCAAGATCAATACCCTACCATGCTCATGAAAAATTTGTTGCTTTTGGAAGAATCATGGTATTCAATCATACCACCTTCTGAATCTTCTCAGTGTTTTAACTACTAAATTATCAGTTAATCACTTATTTCAGGGTCAAAAAAACTATAGCTCATGGGTAAAAATATAATCAGCTTTTTTTTTTTTTTTTGGTACTGTGGATGGAACCCAGGGACATTTTACCTCCAAGCTACACTCTCAGCCTCCCAAGTACAGGGATTATAGGCATGCACCATCATGACCAGATCCTTGACTTCTTCATGTTTGAAGTTCATTGTGTCTATGCTTCTTGAGTCACTCTCTCTCAGGACCATCTCCCAGATCTTGTCAATATCAGAAACTGCTTAAATTTAATCTTAGACTTAAATATCCTACTCCCTGACCATAATTACACTTCCTTTCATTTGTCAGGGAAAGTGATCTAGAGATGAGTTTGAGAAATGTCCACATAAAACCAATACTGGTCACATGTAATAAACTACACACCCATGGTAATAAAGTGGAGAATGCAAAGACATAACTTTGGAGAATATTCAAGCTTTCATTCTAGAGATGTCATGCATGGCATTATGATTGAGATAGGAGTTAAGAAGAGGGATAGGAGAATATTTTGGGATTCATGGGAAGGTAACTGATAAATAAAAGGTGATTATGGTTCCAAATGCTGTAGAGAAGTCATAATGTATGATAAGTAAAAAAGTATAAGGATTAAAGAAAGAAATAAATGTTTTATAAAACATTGGAAGAAATTTTGTTTTAATATAAAAATTTCTGCTTATATCTTTCTGCTTAAAATATACTTATTGTCCAATGACTTTCATTAGATCACAGAAGGCTATTTTTCAGGGTGTACATATTCCTAAGAGCAATAAAATTACACTTTAAAATCCAACAGTTATTCTGAAATTACACACTTACATAAATATATATTAGATACAATATTAAAAACATTGCATTGAAATGAATCTACAGACTTGAATGCCAAGCATTGATAAAATAGAACAAAACCAGTTGAACCAAGACATCCTTTGTGAATACACTTTTCATTCATTCATTCTTTCCCTAATTCAAGCTCTCCCCAGAGATCTCCAACAATGAAAGTATGATGCAATTATATGCACTCATGTCACTTCTAAGCACATTGAGAGGGTAGCTTAATTCTCATGGCTATTTTAAATAAAGTAAATTAGAGGTATAGAAAGATGGTGAAAGTAGTTTTTTATTCTGTAGAAGGCATTAGTTGAGGACATACTATGTGCCAGTCAGTATGCTTGGGGAAGAGGGAGTAAACACTTCAGTACAAAGTATAAATTAGAGGAAAGAAAATATGCAAGTTTTAGAAAGTGCCTGGGGAACAAACCTAGACTTTGCTTTAATTTGTGCAACTGCTTTAAAGATAATTCACCTTCAAAATATAAACTGAGAATCATTTATAAAAAATAATAATAAAAGATAATATTTGTAAGACCACTGGATCATGAAATATTCAACTTCCTGTGCATAATAAAACTTCACCTGTAAATGTCCTAATCTCTCAAAAATAAAAAGATAAAGAGAGTTGTAGAAAATGCTTCAGAGGTTAAACCTAGGTAAGTAAACAAAAAGTAAACATTATAAAACCATACCAAAACTGTTTCCTAACTTCTTACTACATTAGATGGTAGACAAAGATTACAGCTCTGTCTTAAGGGGTGAGCCACAGGGGAGACTGCTTTGGTGGAGAAAGGAGACCTCTGGGAGATCTGAAAGGGAAGATCTTGCTTTCAATAAATCATGAGATAGAGGGTATCTAGGAAGGGGTAGGTCTGAGATGGGGCAGAGAGAGGAAATTGCTAATAACAAGATAAATTTTCCAACTCTTTGGAAGAATTGACCAGAATTATCAAGTAGAACATTTGTGGGTTGGAAAGGGTGCCAGGAGAAAGGTTTTTGTTGTTGTTGTTGTTTTGTTTTTACAAAGCTAAAGCAAACATATATCATTGATATCAGATTCTATACAGATCTTCTCAAGAGCCTATCAAGCAAAGAAGGCCCATTTAAAGAATGTTCAAGAATTTAGCCATTATTTACTGATTAACTGAAAATGTATCTAATGTTTAGCAGAATGGAAGCAGGGAGTTGCCAACTTCATACAGTGATCACTGAGGGTAAGGCTGAATTAAATTAACCATGCTAATAAACATTCCTGTTTAACTTTTTTTTTTTGGTGGTCATATTGGGGATTAAATCCAGGGACATTCTATATGTGAGCTATACTCACAGCCCTATTTTATTTGTTATTTTGAAACAGGGTCTCACTAAATTTCTGAGGCTGGCCTCCAACCTACAATCCTCCTGTCTCAGCCTCCCAGGTACTGGAATTACAGGCATGCACCACCATGCCTGGCTCTGTTTAATTTTATGGAAATATAATTTACATACACTAAAGTGCATGTATAATAGATGAGTATCTCAATGGTTTTTCATGAAACAAATATACCTGTGTAAAAATAAAAACAAAAAACAACACCAGCTCCCAGAAACCCTATTATTGTCTCTCTCACGCATCTAAAAGGTAATGATGATTTATCTGTACCTGTTTAAAGAATACCTTGTCTTCTATTTCAGAAATTCACAAAAACTATGAGGAGAAGGAGAGAAGAACATAATGTCAATAAAGCAACATAGCAGGAACAGAATTACCTAGGGAAAATCTTTGGGTCAGTCATAGATCAGTGCTATAATAGAATCCAAACTTAATACTTGGGATTTTATAGTCTTGTGGGCTCATACCCCTATATTGCAAATAGCAAAATAGTCACAAAATTATTCCTCACTAAGTCTACTCAATATTTTAAAAAAACAATGAAGAGATAAAAAGGACAATTTCCTATATACTTTGTAGATGAAAGCAGAAGAAACTTTCTATTGTACTAGAGCTCCTAGTGCTGATGGGTTTTCCTAGATAAAGTCATAAAATGGTGTGGTGGGGTCACTTTATGCTGCCTAACCCCAAGACCAAAGCCCTGTCTTTCACTAAGATTTTCTTTGGTCCCCATTGAGATGCCGTGTGGATCACACATTGTGTTCAGCACTCATATCCTGAAACAAATCATATTCTGCAACCTCTAGTATTTTTTCTAATTGTCTCACCTCATACACAGAAGAGTAAGGAGCTCAAATGCAAGAATAGTGAATTATAAATTATGCTAGTTTTTTATACCTCCTTTAGAGGCCCCTATTATGTCCTTTCCCTCACACATCCATACAAGCATAGATACACGCTATATACATATAGTTTGGATCTCAGTAGTAATGGCTAGATTTCTTAAACTCATATTATTTCAATATGACAACTGCATTTCATAACACTTATTCTGCAGTTAGTAACCATCTTTATTCTCTGTCCCTCCCATTAACAGGAGTTTCTTTAAAATTAGATGTAAAAAAGCACCAAGTCTTGTAAAAGACTTTAAGGTTCATTTTTCCTTCCCGACACCATCTTATTCTGACTAAATATACATGTGCATAATTCTTTGTTCTCCACTTTTTTCTCTTCTGTTGAACTCTCAAAGATGTTTTCATTATGGAGATAGCAGATATCTAAACTAGCTGTCTTCACATTTTGAGTGAAACTGAGAACAAATTCATTTCTTGCTTCATTATCATTTCTCTTTGTTAATTAGATTCCTGATGTGAGCAAATCTAGTCTACTGAGAAACATTTCCTCACCCATATTCTTAGACAGTAGAACTTTTATAGGAATTCAACTTCCAGAGCCATATCAATTATTAGTCTGTATGAGCACTGCAATAAAACTAGCTGAGGAAGAATTTCCTCATGGGGTAAAAATAGACTAGCTTCTTCCTTTGTTGTTGTATGTGAGGATATAATTAGATCTTTTCTGTCAAAGGAATAGTTTGACTTAAGCTCCAATTTTTTTTTGATTTTCAAATGCAACAGATTTTATTTTTCATTTTTATTTTTAATATGCTTTATTGGTGTTTTATAGTCTCATAATAATATAAATCATGTTGATGGTGACATACATGCACACAGTACTTGGAGCCCCCCTCACCCACCAGCTCCCTCCCCATATCCCCCTTCCCCATAAAGAGTACTGAGATTGACATTGGTATTTTCACATATGTACACAGGGCCAATGGTAGTAATTCCTTCAGTGATCCTTACTTTTCCTCCTACTCTTCCCCTAGAACACCTCCCTGGCTTCATTGAACTTTCTCCTCCATTATCTGGTGTCCCTCTGGTATCCCAGTTACTACCTAGCTTCTGTATATTAGAAAAAACATATGATGCTTCATTTTCTGTGACTGGCTAATCTCATTTAGCATAATGTTCTCCAAGTCCTTCCATTTAGGAAAATGACATGATTTTGTTCTTTTTTATTGCAGAGTAGAATTCCATTGTGTGAACATCTCATAACTTTTTTTAAAAAAATTAATTTTATTTTTAATTGTTGCATTGTAATCATACGTCTTTGTTAGTACAAGCTGGCAAAGGCATACATGCACACATTTCTCATTTAACCCTTCCCCAATTACCGCCCCATTCCCTCACCCTCCATCCTTCTCAGGTTCAGATTAGTGATTAATTTTGATATGTTTGTGAAAGTACATAATTTGCATTAGGGTGTCTCTCCCACTTTCAGTTAAGTAAACTTCTTTGCTCACCTAAAGTTTCTCGTTCTTTGTCTTTGTCTGGAGTCCCTCTTATGCCCATTTGCTCCTTAGCTTTCATATATGAGGGAGAGCATACTATTTTTTACTTCTTGTGACTGATTAATCTCACTTAACACAATGTTTTCCAGTTCCATCAATTTGTGTACAAATAACATGATTTTGTTCTTCTTTTTGGCTGAGTAAAATTCCATTGTGTACATATCCCATAGTTTTGTGATCCATTCATCTGTTGATGGATATCTTGGCTGGTTCCATAGTTTGGAATTGTGCAGCTATAAGCATAGATACACATGTATTGATCTGAGAGCTTGATTTCTATTCTTTTGGGTAGATACCCAGAAGTGGTATTGCTGGATCATATGGTAGGTTCATTTTCATTCATGTGAGGATCCTCCATACTGTTTTCCAAAGTGGTTGCACTAATCTGCAATCTCACCAACAATGTATTAGGGTTCTCACTTCTCCACATCCTTGCCAGCATTTGTTGTTGTTTGTGTTTTTGATGATTGCCATTCTAATTGAGGTTAGGTGAAATCTCAAAGTCATTTTTATTTGAATCTGTCTGCTAATGATGTTGAACATTTCCTCATACATTTATTAGCCATGTGTATTTCTTCTTTTGTGAAGTGTCTATTTAGACCAACTGCCCATTTTTTGATTGGGTTATTTTTTTCTTAGTTGTGAGTTTCTTGAGTTCTCTGTATATTCTAGATATTAGTCCTCTATCAGAAGAGTAGCTGGAAAAAATTTTGTCCCACTCTGTGGGCTCTCTGTTGAGGTTCTTGAAAGTTTGCTTTGCTGCACAGAAGCTCTTCAGTTTAATGCAATCCCATGTATTTATCTTCCTTTGAGTTGCTTGTGCTTTTGGAGTCTGGTAGCTACAGTCTCTGGCCTGACTTCCAGGTATTTGATCCATCTTGAATTGACTCTTGAGCAGGGTGAGAAAGCGGGGTTTATTTCCATTTTCCATTTTCCTGCATATGGTTAACCCGTTTTGTCCACACCATTTGTTAAAGAGGCTATCTTTCTTCCAGTGTATGTTTTTCACTCCTTTGTCAAAAATCAATTGGCTGTAAGTGTGTGGGTTTGGTTCTGAATCTTCTTTTTTGCTTCATTGATCTATGTGTCTGTTTTTGTGCCAATACTATGCTGTTTTTATTACTGTGGCTTTGTAGTATATTTTGAAGTCATAAGCACAGGTAAAAACTTTCTCAACAGGACCCCAAAAGCACAAGCAGCTCAAAGGAAGATCAATACATTGGACTGCATTAAACTGAAGAGCTTCTGCACAGCAAAGGAAACTATCAAGAACCTCAACAGAGAGCCTACAAAGTGGGAGAAAACTTTTGCCAGTTACACTTCAGATAGAGGTCTAATATCTAGGATATACAAAGAACTTAAGAAAATCACAACTAAGAAAGCAAATAACCCAATCAAAAAATGGGCAAAGGATCTAAATAGACACTTCACAAAAGAAGAAATACAAATGGCCAATAAATGTATGAGGAAATGTTCCACATCATTGGCTATCAGGGAGATGCAAATCAAAACTACCCTGAGATTTCACCTAACTCCAGTCAGAATGGCAATCATAAAAAACATGAGCAATAACACCTGCTGGTGAGGGTGTGGAGAAGTGGGAACCCTAATACATTGTTGGTCGGATTGCAAACTTGTGCAACCACTGTGGAAAAGAGTATGGAGGATCCTCAGACGAATGGGAGTGAACCTACCATATGACCCAGCAATACCACTACTGGGTATCTACACCTACACAATCATATCAAGGTCACTCACTGAAGTGAACCTTAGGGGGAGGGAGGGGGAGGGAATGGGGAGGGAATCGGGGAAGGGGTCAAATGAGAATTGTGTGCAAATATGTTGTTAACAATTTGTACTTAACAAAGATGTATGCTATATTGCACGAGTTATTACAATAAAAAATTAAAAAGAAAAAAAACTAAAAGGAGAAAATATGCAATAATATGGGTTTGTTGAGACTAAATAGATATTTTCTTTGCTTATTTTATCATTGCAAGTGATTTTTCTTTTTCAATACAATTATCTTAAAGTTTTTAAATCTCTTTATTACAGAGTCCAATTTTTATTCTTTCCCAACCTTAGACATCGACTGTAAACACCAAATAAACATATCATGCAGGTATCAATTCAAATTTTTATTTTTTCATGTAGTTTTGATATTTATTTATAAAAAAATAATAACAATTCAAAATAAAAAATGTAAACCAAATTATCAGTCTGATGCATGTGTATCTATGTTTATAGCAGCTCAATTCACAATAGCCAAACTATGGAAGCAGCCAAGATGTCCAACCACAGATGAATGGATTACAAAACTATGGGATATGTACACAATGGAATTTTACTCAGCCCTAAAGAAGAACAAAATCATGTTATTTGCAGGGAAATGGATGCAACTGGAAAACATTATGTTAAGTGAGATTAGTCAGTCACAAAGAGTAAAGAAGCATATGTTCTCCCTAATATGCGGATGCTAGGGAGAAGATGAAAAGGAGAGATCCTCAATAAGCAAAGAAGTTGATTTAATTGTAGTGGATGCATGGGGCAGAGGGACACCCTAAGGCATATGATGTACTTACACAATCATATCAAGGTCACTCACTGAAGTGAACCTGAGGGGGAGAGAGGGGGAGGGAATGGGGTGGGAATTGGGGAAAGGGTCAAATGAGAATTGTGTGCAAATATGTTGTTAACAACTTGTACTTAACAAAGATGTATGCTATATTGCACGAATTACTACAATAAAAAAGAAAAAAGAAAAATAAATAAATAAAAAAAGAAAATTTCAGAAACAAAACAAAAAATAAATAAATAAATAAAACTACAATTTTGTAACTTTCACATTCTTTTGTAAAGTTAGAATTTCTTAGAAATAACAAATGCCAACCGCTCCTCCAGCATCCCCTCCAGCCAGTGGCATAAAGATTGTTCATTTACATTCTCACCAATAGGAATATAGCACAAAAGCCTCGTGTTAGAAATAAAATACCAAGTAGGTTTCCACCATTTTGTTCTTGCACACCTGAATTTGCTGGTGGCAAATACTTTATACTTTTTGTATAAAGTAAAATTGCCTTACTGAACCACTTTTAACATGTGTCTTTTCTTACAATGTCATGGAGATTTATTTCTAACATGTAGAGTCAGAAATCCCCCTGTTTTCCAGTCCCATTCATTTCCCTGCAAATTACATGATTTTGTTTTTCTTTATGGCTGAGTAAAATTCCATTTTGTCATTATCCCACAGCTTTATAATCCATTCATCTGTTGATGGACATCTTGGGTGGTTTCACAATCTGGCAGCTTTGAATTGTTCAACTATAAACATAGATACACATGCATTGGTCTGATGGTTTGATTTTCTTTCTTTTGAGTTATGCAACTAGAATTAGTTTTGCTGGACCACATGGTAGGTTTATTCCCATTCATCTGAGGATCCTCCATACTGTTTTCCAAAGTGGTTGTACTAGTCTGCAATTCCACCAACAATATATTAGTGTTCCCACTTCTCCACACTCTCATCAGCATTTGTTGATGTTTGTGTTTTAAAACATTATATTAAATGAGATTAGTCAGTCACAAAAAGTAAAAAAAAATCATATGCTTTCCCTAATATGTGGAAGCTAGGGAGAAAGTGGGTTATAAGAGAGACCCTAGATGAAGAAAGAGAAACCTTAGATGAGCAAAGAAGGTGACTTAACTGAAGGCGATGGGGGGAGGTGGAAGGAAACCCCCTAATGCACATGTTGTACTTTCACAAACATATCAAAGTCAATCACTAAACTGAACTTGAGAAGGAGGGAGGGAGAGGGAATGGGATGGGAGTTGGGGATGGGTTAAATAAGAGATGTATGCATGTATGCCTTTACCAGCTTATACCTAACAAAGATGTATGATTACAATGCACCCATAACAATAATAATAAAAAATCCCTTGTTTTATGTTTCAGAACTAAATAAGGGTAAAAGATAATGAGATGTTTTAAAACTCTACACTATTCAATATGATATGGATAATAGATATGTTTTAACACTGTACACTATTCAATGTGATATGGATAACAGATAAAGAAACATTTTTCCTGTACTCAGAATGTCTTAATATTAGCCGGGCGTGGTGGCACACACTTGTAATCCCAGCATTCGGGAGGCTGAGACCGGAGGATCCGGGTTCATGGCCAGCCTCAGCTACCTAGCGAGGCACTCCGCAACTTAGTGAGACTCGGTTTCAAAATAAAGAATAAAAAAAAAAATAAGGCTAGGGGTATACCTCGGAGGTAGAATTCCCCTGAGTTCAATCCCCAGTACTGCAAAAATAAATAAGTAAATAAATAAATAAATAAATAAATAATGTCTTAATATTGCCTTTTAATAATTTTTCCAGATTTTTCAAACTCTTATCAATAGAGAAACCATTTATTTTAAATAGCTCTGATCTACTTTAAACAGTTAAGAAATCAATTTTGAAAGGTACCAATAAATTTTAAATGATGTAAATTAAAGCTAAAGTAAAAGGGTTATAACTATTTTGGCTTTCCTTCCAAATTCCACGTCATTTAAATTTAGGATCTGTTTACTATCTCACTCCCTCTCTCTGTCTTGTATGTATCTTTCTCTGTCTCATCAGGAACAAAATCAACAGCAGAAATATTTTAGCCCATCAATCATGCTCTTGCTAAATGCTTTACATTTTCCCACTGCTTTGTATAAATTTCTAATACTTCAAGTTCTAGGATTTTTAATAACACAGAAGAAGTAAAAATTACCAATTGGATGTACATTTCAATTGACTTTCATTTCTATAAGGCAGGTCAATCATATTTTGTCAATGGACTTGTGGATTCTGATTTTCTGGTGCCCACTGGTCTCTTATTTCCCTGCTCACCTCCTCCCATCTCACAAAAGGTGACACAGATGGCCTTTTTAAATCATTCCTGTTCTGGGGTCCTTTTTCCCTTCCTTAGCAGTCATTTACTGACTTCATTACTATATGCCAGACATTGATAAGACCAAATGCATCACAGTCTTAGAAAAGTTTATGATCTAGCAGGAGGCACTGAGAAGTAAAAGATAATTTTTAAATGGTAGTAAAAGATACAGAGTCAAACCATAAGCAATGCAAGCATGTGTTGGGGAGGTCAAAGCAAAGTCTTGGGAGGTTAGAAAAATTTCTCAGAGGAAGTGATTACAAATATTTCAAACTCTTAGACTATATCTTCTCAAAAGTTCATATGATCCAACGCATTAAAAAAACATACTGAGGAAGTGAGAATATTTTGAATCTGTCATGGATTTAGTTTTAGATCTCACAGAACAAAGACCTTCAAATTAAGAAAAGGTACTTGAGCTTTGAAATGTGGTTAATGTGCTAATTAGAATTTCAAAGTATAGCCATAGATAGGATAGCACATATAGAATCCCTGAAAGCCTGGCTGGAAAAAATACTTAGCTAAGTCATCCTGTTCTCTTTGTGGCTGCTCAAAGATCTAAAGATCACACTCACTTCTTTTTCCCTTTTTCTCCTCTTCCACCATACTTCTTACTTGTTAATTTTTGTCTTCTATACTTTCTCCCTTATAGAGATTCTAAGAGATAAATTTCTTACATTTTTACATATTGGTTGAATTTTCTCTTTGTTATGATTAAAAAGTCAATTGAGCTGAAACTGTATCTTAACCCAAGATGAACTCCTACCTCGAGTGGAAGTTCATCATCAGAAAGAGGATGAGAATTGTGGAGTGGAGATTGAAGCTGAATGCTGAGGACTCTGTTGTGGTAGGAGGAGAGTAAGCAGATTCTGCTAGCAAATTCAGTCACTGAAGTGGAGCTGGAGGACATAAATCAATAGTTGTAACCTTCTGAGAGTTTTGTTGGACTGTGCAAGCTTAAGACCAACAATGGCAACAGGTCATGGGCACCACAGATTATGATAGAACAAGTTACTACAGTATTTCTGATGCAGGTTCAGTAGGTTCTTGTGCTCTCCTTTAGAAGATTCAAGCAGAAACACAGCTCCAGTGGGAATAAGACTCTCGGGACTTTTTGTGTGAGCAAAAGTAATATATAGTACTGACCAAGAGAGTGTCAAGAGAGTGTGAGTCTGGCTCTTTGACAAAGGTAAGGACTAGGATTTTTTGTTTGTTTGTTTTTGTGTTTGTTTTGCTAATGATGTATTGTGATTATATATCAAAATGAGGTTCAGAGTGATATAAATATACATGCACATAGCACTTGTGTTTCCCTTCAGGTCCCACCCTACTCCCTCCACCTCTCCATACATAACATTAAAATTGGTACTGGTAACTTCATATATGAACATAGAATTATTTTAACTATTTACTTCATTAAAAACTCCCATTTCTCCTCCCTACTTCCCTCCCAATACTCCTTCCACTATCTTACTAGTATCTTCCTTATTTATCTAAAGTTCTTTTTCTTTCCCAATTTCTCTCTAGTTTCCACATAGGAATGAAAACTTATGGTCCTTCACTTCCTAGGACTGGCTAATCTCACATATTATAATATTCTCTAGCTCCATCTACTTTCCTAAAAATGACATAATTTTGTTGTTCTTTATGGCTCAGTAAAATCCCATTGTGTAAATATATCACGGTTTTGTAATCCATTTTTCTGTTGAAGACACCTAGGCTGGCTCCATAACTTGGCAATTGTGAATTGTGCTTTTATAAGCATAGATATTCATGTATCCTTATAATATTTGTCCTTTGCAAAGATCCCAAAAATTGGTATAGCTGGGTCATATGTGGTTTAATTCCCAGCCTTTTGAGTAACTTTCACACTGATCTCCATATAGGCTGTCTCAGTTTCTGCTTACCTGCAGGGGATATGTTCCAAGATCCTGAAGGGATGCCTAAAATTGAAAATAATACCAAACCCCATGCATATAGTCCTCAACTTTATGGGGAAAGTATTAAATTATTTGCCTGAATTAATTCTAGTAAGGGTATTAATTATCCACTTTTAGTGATAGTTACACTTTTCTCATTCAAATATTTTAGCTTTTTCAGGGTAGTAAATACACTATCTTGAATATCTCATGGTAATATTCTTTAAAAGAGAAAAGATAACAATAGCATTAAAGTTTATTGTTACCAAAAATGTCAAAATGTATGCAGCTTACTTTTATAATATAAAGAATCCACATTCACAACTCAGGTTTCTTTAGCAAAGGAAGTCTCAGGAGTGTCTTAAATTGCATTGGTTTATGCAATTTCAAAGACCAATGGTTTGCTCAAATTCACACAGGGTTATGTGTAAAAGTCACGAGAAAGCTCATTTTGTTTAAGTTCTAATTGAATAGAACTCATAAAATAGAAATATTTTATATGAATGACTCTCATATAATCAACAATCTCTAAAACCTCATTTCTTAAAAATTATCAGTTTATATTCTTATAAATTTATTTTAAAGTATATTATTTTACACAAATGCATTATCTTTGGGCATACTCATACACAACCTAATCAAGTGTTACAGAAGCATTGTTTCTTACTTTCTGATCCTTATCCCTTTTATTATTTCTGCTTTGCAATATTACACTAGCTACTCCTTGTATTAGAACATTTAATAAAAATTGTGATAGCAGGAATCCTAGTTTAGTTACTGATTTAAAACTAAAAGTCTTGGCCAGTGTGTGGTAACTTAGTGGGACCCTGTTTCAAAATAAAAAAGGTCTGTGAATATAGCTCAGTAGTAGAGCTGCACTGGGTTCAATCCTCAGTCCAACAAAAACATAGTCTTGACATTTCCCCAATTAATAGGAAATTCTCTGTAGAATTTTCATACATATACTTAACCTAGTTTATAATCACTTTTATTTGTAAACTTAATTACAAAGACAATGCATAGTATTTACGTGACTTATCAGTGATGTTAATTTGATCATCTTCTGGGTTTGTGTTTGTCAAGGTTGTCTATACCAACTCACTCCCTTTACCCTGTAAGTTTTGGAAGGAGAAAGAGACTCAGAACCTGCCAGTCGTGAAGATGAGGCCTCTAAGAAATAATTAGAGACCCCCACATCCGATTGCAGAGGAGACCTCACAGAATCCAGTTCTCCACCTTCTGTCAGTCCTAGGAGGCCCTAAGGCATGATGGTCTACTCTGGGGTCTAATGGCCATTGATTACAGTTGTGAAGAGACTTGAAGACTTTGCTTCCATTGGACCCACTGCAGATCATGAGAGAGAAGAGGACTCAGGCCTTTCCAGGGATCACAGGAGGACACAAATGTGTGATATACCATCCCAGAAACAGGGGGGTAGGCACCAAAACCCTCCCCAGGGCTCTTGCCTTTAGCCCTGGGAGGCCCTAGGCAGGATGGTTAAGCATAAGCATTAGCCTGCTTTACTTTTGCTTCAGAGAAATAGGGACTTCAGTCTGAGTGACTCATCTTCAAATCAACAGATGTTTCAGGTCCTGGATTAATATCTTGAGGAAGACTGAGGACTTCCACTCATTGCAGATATAGAGTGTTAGAGTCTTGCCTTATCCCTTGCAAGCCATACTACTACTTAGTTGATGGAGGTAGTATTCACTCTTTCCCCTTTGGATCTTCTGGAGTGGGGGTGTTGTTTTGAGGAGGAAATTATTCACATCCACAAAAGGGGGAAAGCCTAGGAAGTTCCAGGAAATGAGGCTAGGACTTTCAGGAAGGATGATAATGCCGCTCATCCCTGCTTCTGTCTGGTCTTGCCCCTGCAGTTGGTCCTAGGAAACCCTAAGTAGTATCCTTGGTTATACTTTTTTCTGACTTCAATATTGGTAGTCTAAAGAATTGAGGAAGTGAGGTGTGGTGGCACATGTTTGTTATACCAGTACTTGAGAGGTTGAGATAGGAGGATCACAGTTTTGAGACAGCTTCAGCAAGTGGCGAGACACTCATCAACCTAGCAAGACCGTGTTTCAATACAAAATGTAGAAAGGGCTGGGGGTATATCTTAGAGGAAGAATGGCCCTGGGTTCAATCTCTAGTACCACAAATAATAATAATAATAATAATAATAATAATAATAATAATAATAATAGAGTAGTTGAGGATTTCTCTAGGGTGTCCTGGAATCAGTTCAGTAGAGGGAGGCATCCCCAACTTTGCCAGGCATTAGGTGAGGAACCAGACCCTGGGAGACCTCTCCTGGCAGACATAGAGAACACCAGTGCCACCCTGTTTTTGCTGTCAGTCCTGGGTGGCGCTACTACTGGATGCACCATTTTCTTTTTTCCCTCTGGGTCTCGAGGGGCGTTGCTTCAGATCAGCAGAGGGAGGATCCTAGGCCTGGCCAATAATCAAAGGAAGATCATAAGAAAGTCCTTGAGAAACCCTCCCACCACGGGTGTGTAGCCCCTCCCATCACCTGCCCCGCACACCATAGCTCTCCCTGAGAGGCTTCAAGTAGGGTACCTGTTCATACCCCTTCCACAGGTACTTTTTCTGAAGGGCTGCGCTCAGGTGAGCATAGGGAGGGAGCCCGCCATCAAAGGAGGATTCCTAGGGGATTGAGGGTCCCTCCTCCACACACGTAGAGGGTGCCAACCCGGCAGATCCCAACTGCTGTTTCTTGGAGGCTTCAGCCAGTGGCATGGCTCATATCATTTCGTGAGAGAGTTGGCTTTGGGTCAATAGAGGAAGGAGTACTAAGGCAGTATGGTCATCAAGGGGAGAACCCACAGGGAGGACTTAGAGTTTCTTTCCCCACAGAGGTAGGGAGCGCCAACCCCTTTCTGCCCTTGCTGACAGTACTAGGAAGCATCTAGGCAGCGTCACTGGATCTGCTGATTCTAAGAAGTGTGACTTCAGGTGGCCAGAGGGAGGAGTACTAGGGTGGGCTAATTATTAAAGGGAGGTCCCCGAAGGAGGATGCTGTAGCTCTCCCACAGCAGATGGAGCAGACAACACCGCCACATGGATGGCAGTTGCTCCCAAGTTCTGTCTGGGGAGTAAAGCTTTATGTGAGAGGGCAGAAAGAGTTCTAGGCTTGGCCAGTCATCAAAGCCGAGTGTGGTGGTGTATACTTGTAATCATAGCACTTAGGAGGCTGAGGCAGGAGGATCAGGATCACAGGTTCAAGTATAGCCTCAGCAACTTAGTAGAGCCCTCTGAAAATTAGTGAGACCCTGTTTCAAAATAAAAATTAAAAAGGGCTGAAGGTGTGCCTCAGAGGTAGAATGTCCCTAGGTTCAATTCCCAGTACCAATGAAATGAAATGAAATAAAATAAAAATTTAAAAGGGCTGGGGGTGTGGCTCGGAGATAAAATACCACTAGGTTCAATCCCTAATACACCCCCAACAAAAAAGATGACTGGTCTCCCAAACCAGGTGTAGTGGTGGACGCTTGTAATCCCAGTACTTGGGAAGCTGACAGGAGGATGGCAGGTTTAAGACAAATGTGAGGTAACTTAGTGATCCTATCTCAAAATTAAAAGAAAAAAATAGGGCTGCAGGTATATCTCAGAATATGAGGGCCCTGGGGTTCAATCCCCAGTACCAATAAATAAATAAACAAATAAGTAAATAAATAATAAATAAATAAATAACTCTGAAAAAAAGTGAATCCTCCCACTACAGATGATCAGGTTACCAAGTCCCATCCTGCCCTTGCTGTCCAGTGGGGAAATCCTCTGGTAGGGTGGCTGGATAGACCTTTTTTGGACCTCCAACTGGGCATTCTGATGGGTGTGGCTTCAGACCAGCAGAGGGAGGAGTCCTAGGCCTGTTCAGTCCTCAATGTGAGGATCTACTGAGAGGACACAGAACCCTTCCTACCACAGATTGGAGGAAGGGGGCTGCCCTACCTTGTCAGTTGTCCTTGGAAGTTCCAGGCAGGGTTCCTGGCTGTGTGACTTTTCCATGTGAGGAGTCTGTTATCAGAGAGAAAAATCCCAGGCATTTCCATGCATCAGTGTGAGGATTAAGGGGATATAGTGTCAATTTTGTATTAGGCCTGACTTACCCCTGCTTTTAGTCTTGGGAAAGTTCTGAGTAAACTGGCCACCTTACTTTTTCCTATTGGTTTAAGGGATGTGAACTACTTTCCTGGTAGTTTTCCTTCACGTCAGCATAAGAGTGGGAACCTGGCCCCATCTGAGAAAAAGTGAAGACTCTGAGTGGACACTGAGGGGACCATCCACCCCAGAATTATGGCATCTCACAGAATCTGATTCCCCTCTGCTTGTCAACCTCAGGAGAACCAGGGCCCTGCTTGCAGTGTGTAGCCTGAGGTTTCACCTCATTTCCTCTAACAGGGGTTCCAGAAACTGAGGAGTGAAAACCTTCATCTGAGGTACATATCCTAAGGTAGACAAAAAAGAGTAGTACTAGGAGTCAAAGTGAGGTACAGACTTTGAATATGTACCAAGGGCCCTACCAACTTCCCAAACAGAAAGGGATCCCACAGCTCTGGACTCCAATTTACCATACTGTCAGCCCTGGGACCTCATTCTCTTATAGTTGGCTGCACCCTGAAGAACATTATATCATGTCCTCCTATGGAATAGATTGACTGGAAAGACAAGGAGACCTGTGAGACCCTGGGATACCACCTAAAGAGAACATATGTAAATATTATTTTATCAGAAACATCATGGGTGAATATTTCAGCTGAAATAGTTTACACTATCCCTCTCTCTTCCAGGCCTCTGTGATCACATCAATAATATTCCTACTCACACTTCTTCCTACTTCCTCCAACAAGGACCATCATGCATCCCTCTCCCAAGTGTTCATGCCTAAACTTCGAGCAAGATTTCCAGGACCCAAATGAGACATAAGATCCAGTGTTTGCACTAGTTCACAGAGCTAAGGAGGGGGAAAAGGGGGAAGAGGAGGAGGAGAAGGAGACTTCCTCCATTTTGTCTTCTTTTCCCTTCTCCTATCTCTCTTTCTCCTCCCCTTCTTCCTTCTCCACCTGTTCCTCTCCTCCTCTCATCCCAGACACCTTGGAGGAAAAGGAGATACCTGATGCTAGGATGTTGACTAATCCTCAGAGTCCTCCCCAGAGTCCTAAGAGCTTTTGTTCCTCCTTCTCTTTATGTAGCAAATTAAATGTAGAGTCCACAAGCCAAGAAAATCAGGATACTAAATCTTTGCTCAGAGATGTTCTAGGCAAGAATATGGCTGAGATAGTGCACTTTCTACTCCTCAAATATCAAATGAATGAGCTCATCACTAAGGTAGAAATATTGAATATCATTGTCAAGGAGCACAAGGACTACTTTCTTATGATCTTTCAGAAAGCTTGTGAGCTAACAGAGATAATTTTTGGCCTTGCTATGGCAGAATTAGACCCCAACAACCACTCCTATATCATATACAACACATTAAACTTCCCCTATCCTGAAATTCTGAGTGATGACCAGAGGATACTCAAGACTGGCCTCCTGATATTCATCCTGAGTACAGTCTTCCTGGAGGGCAACTATATACATGAAGAGAAGTTGTGGTAGATGCTGAATACAATGGAAGTATATGCTGAAAGGGAGCACTTCATTTATGGGGATCCTAGAAATATCCTCACCAGTGTTTGGGTACAAAAAAATATCTGGAGTACCACAAGGTGCCCAACAATGATCCTGTATGCTGTGAGTTCCAGTGAGGTCCAAGAGCCCATGCTGAAATCAATACAAAAAGTGCCCTGGAGTTTTTACTTATCAAACATTATTTGAGCATTTGCTTTTGGAAGGTACTACATTAGTAGTGGGGATTCTAGGATAAACAGGATGCATCACTACCCATAGAGTGGTAGAGTATAGGACAAGTAGTCACATCAGGAAGATGGTAAGATATCCTCTGTGACCTAAAGAACAAGTATGAATAGTGAGGTGGAGAAATTCCAAAGTCAAGAGGTCAAGTGTAGATACCCTGAGTCAAGGCAGCTTGAGAGTTTTGGGAATCTGCAATTCTGTTAAGCTGAGTGGTGTCAGGGACCAGATTTTCAGAAAACGTCATAGTGTTGAGAGAAAAGTCTGGAATGTAAAACCCTTCTGGGAAGTTCCTTTTGAATTCTGGAGAAATCAGAGGAATGTGTCCTCCTATGTACTTGTCCTGATGCTGTGGAACTCATTGCATGAACCAAGTGTTCTATATACAAAAGCTGTAAACATTTCCTGGGAAATGGGATGGTACTCCCTTGCAATGGTACTTAGAAGCCACCAGACTGTCATTATTTCCCTTGCCTGGGAAAGCCTGAGCCCAATCTTTTGAAAGGAAGTTGAATTAGGTTATTTTGAGTTTAATTTAGCCAACTTTAAAGAAGACTGGCATTTCAGTGGAGTATAAATGACTGAAAATACTACTTTGGATAGAGGAGCAACTATGAAGGGGAAGGAAATTGGTCTTTGACTCGAATTCTAGGATTTTTGAGTTACATTCAGCTAGAGAAGAATCTTCCACACACAAATTATTCAGTATATACTGTAAGAAAGAAAATTTCCCGAGTTTAATTTACGAAGCAGAATTTTTGGTTGAGTTTGTATTCTGTGACCTATTAAGCTACATATTCTTTGAGAAGTTCTGTATAATGAAAACTGGAGCTTAATTTTCCAGAGGAAAGGATTGTAGGGTCTGGAGTCAAAATAATATTGGAAAGGACTACTGATAATTAAAAAATTACTATATGTTAGGCACTGTGCCAGGTACTTTTCTTATAGTACATACTTTACTGCAGTCCTGTAACACAAGGCTTCTCAAAGCTGCTTCAAAGCCAGGCGTGGTGGCGCACACTTGTAATCCTAGCATTTGGGAGGCTGAGACTGGAGGATCCGGGTTCGCAGCCAGTCTCAGCTACCTAGTGAGGCACTCCGCAACTTAGAACGCCCCTGAGTTCAATCCCCAGTACCGCAAAAAAAAAAAAAAAAAAAAAAAAAAAAAAAAAAAAAAAAAAAAAAAAAAAAAAAAAAAAAAAAAAAGCTGCTTCAAGCATGAAGAATCTAAGGCTTACAGTCTTTGGTAATTTCTCCACAATCATATGAGTGATAAGTGATTGGGCAAGGAATTGAACCCTGGTTTTAATTCATCTAGGCTCACACTGCTCCCAGTCCTCCTATACAGAGGCAGACTTTGTACCTGTTAGTTTTGCTCACTACTCCATAGCGTTTCTCAGGAAACAAAAAGTAGGACCTATGACCAAGTTACTAAATTAAATTATGTATAAAGAAAGAATGTGGCAATGAGATTAAAATAAAATTTGCAGATTTTCTGTGACTTTTATTTACCTAAAATCCTCTTATCTCTTACCTTATGTCACCTTGGGATTTGACTTTGCCCAGGTGACACCACTTTCTTTTAGCATTAACATATTTGTACATAATAGCACCCTTCGTCTGGTATGCCCCTGTGTGCTTACTCATCCAATTCCAGAACTTGACCTACTGCCCAGCTTGTCACTGCAATCTCCTTTGAAGGCTGTGCCCTATTCTCAGTGGAACAATATAAAATCACCTGCTTCCTTCTGAATGGAGCCTTCCAACTTCTTCCAGAAGTGCCCTGGGCATTCCATCCCTCATCCTGGATTCTCTGTGATAGTGAAAGACCCTTTCATGTAAATGTCCACCCTGGACAATGACTTTTAGATACCTCACCTAAGCATTTTTAACACACTCTCAGAATGTTTTACAAATAGGCTGCTGGGTAGAGTCTGATTTGCCACAGAATCTGATTTGGGATATGAAACCCTAAAGTCAAAGAAGGTTTTGAAATCATTTTGACATTTGCAGTATTGTTTTATATGATGTTTTATTTGAAACAAGCCTCTGAACACATACACAGATAAATGGGCTTAAATAGTGGTCAAAAACTGAAGCTTCCCTCATAAACCTTATATATAAGACAATACCATTGATATCACTGTGTAAATAAATATCTACACGAGGCTGAATTTCTTTAATTAAAAAAAAATCCTAAGCTCTTCTAGGAGGTAAACAATGGTTCCTTGGTGTTATAGTTAGGTATAGAATGACCCCTTGAAGAGCTCACAAATTGGTGTTTGGTGTTGATATAATTGAGTTATGAGGGTTGAAATCCAAGCACTTGATAATTCCATTGCAATGGTTTTAGCTGGATCATGGCCTAGGCCTGTAGGGTGTGGCTGGAGAAGGTGGGTCCCTGGGCTGTGGCCTTGAGGATTATATGTCATTCCTTCTTCCCTTGTTTGCTCACTTGCTTTCAACCTCAATAATGTGAGGAACACAGCCCATGTGTTCTCTCTCTCTCTCAGCTTCCTGGCACCATGCCCTGAGATCTGCAGTCCCTGGCTTCACATGAACTCAACCCCAATACAATGAGCTAATAAATCTTTCCTCTAATTTATGTTATCAGTCTTTTAGACTATAACTGTAAAACTGCTGAACGGAATACTTGGTGAACGTGCTACCTCTTATGGAAAAAGAAAACAATATTTAGTCATACTTACATTGCCTCTTGTCCATGCACCTGTCCCAAAGGAACATCCTGGTTTGCAATGTACCAAAGGCACCTACCCGCACAGATTTTCAGGATTTTTCAGTCATGTTGAGGGCAGCAGAGGCTCACATGGCAGGATATTTGTCATACATCAAAAGGAAAGGAAAAATTCACAGTCTGAAGAGATTATATAGGTTATTGAAAAGACATTGCAGAAAAGTTCTACTGAATGAAAAAGGCGGAATCTTTTCTGCTAATATTTGCAGGATTCTTTTAAAACTAGATGTGACTTTTTACTAGAAATTACCAGTCATATAGCATAAAAAGGCCTGTGGTTTTGAGGCACTGCTGGCCTCTTCAGAAATTTTTCAAAAAAATGAAGAGAATTATTGATATAACAAATTGTAGTTAATTAAGTACCTACTAATAGCTTATGGGAGAGATTACATATTGCCACCACCCTCTGCTCTACCTCTACTTCCTGGTTGGTCTATTTGTAGTTAGGCAACAGTTGGTGTTCCATTGCCATACTTCCTCTTTTGTTCAGCAGTAAACATGGTAATCCCTTGTTGAGATGGTGGAATTAAAATATGAAAGCAACTTGCATCCCAAGGTCACCTAAGAGCTAAGACATACTGTATATTAGATTATTATGCAGTAACAAAATACCGTTGTTATAGCTTGGATTTAAAATGTCTCTTGAATGCTCATATGATGAAATAATGTCCCCAATGCAGCAAGGCTCAGAAGTGGGGCATGGCTGGAAGAGATGGAACATTGGGCGTGTAGTCTTGGGGACTATATATGACCACGCTCCCTCTCCCTTTATATACTTTCATCTGCTATGATGGAAGAGCTGGGTCCCTCCACAATCCACCTTGCCATCTTCTCCACTTCCACCATCATAGACATGCTTTATGCCCTGGGGCTGACCCTATGGGTTGAAGCCCCTAAAACCATGAGCTTCAATAAACCTTTCCTCCAATAAGTTGTTCTTGATGGGTATTTTAGTCACAGTGACAGGAAAGATGATTAAAACAATTATAAACTAGTTAGCCTAAGAGAAATGTTTTATCTCATACTTCTGGTGGATGGAAGTCCAAGGTCAAGATGTTGGCAGATTTAGTATCTTCTATGGCTTTACTAAGTGTCTTGAATATGGCTGACTATATCTTCACGTGGTTGTCCCTCAGTCTGTTTGTAGCTATGTGCTAATATCCTCCTCTAATAAGGATACCAGTCACATTGAATGAGGTCACACCTATGTGACCTCATTTTGCCTTAATTATCTCTTTAAATGCTCTCTGTCTCCAAATACAGTTGCATTCTGAGATACTGGGGGTTAAGATTTGAACATGTGAATTTTAGGTAAGAGGAAACAAATTAACCCATAACTTTCTGTCAATGCGAGTCAGAAATAATGTGCAGAAAAAAATCAACTTGTTTGCCGGGGGCCAGCCCTCAAAGAAGCGGTAGAGCCTGGGGGGTCCCTCGTTAGGTGGAGATTGAGACGAGGTCGAGAGCGAGTGAGAGTATGCTTATACACCATGTATGTTAAGACGCATCTGTTTTAATTCATCTCATGAGTGATATTTATGCTCATTACAACAAGGTATACAAAAAAAGGAATTTTTACAGCCTTGTTTTTCCCTAGAGTTAAGTGGGTACACCTTTAACTGGAAAGGCTATTTCCTATAGTGTTTGCTAAGATTAGGAGAGCAGTGGAAAAATACAAAAGTGTAAATGAATTATTCTTTTAGTAGAGAGCAGGAACAGGAAAGGAGGAGCGGGGGGTAAAGGTTAAAAGCGAAGAGGAACTATTTATTAGATAAATCTTTCCTACTTGCTCAGGCAGCTAAAAGGTAGTTAATAAGTTTTTAGGTAAGCAGAAAGTTTGGCAAGCTTTCTTGTCTTAGAGCTTCCTTCTGTCTTATGATAAGAAACCTAAGTTTTCTTGACTCAGCTGTCGGTATTTGTAGAGTTAATGGATACCTCTGAGCTAGGCCTAGGCCTTTGTTCTCCTTGATGACTGCATCCTGAGCCTCTTAAAAATATTTTTTAATGTGGAAGCAAAGCCCAATTTTCCAGAATAAAATAATGTAAAGCGAAAAATGTCACAAGTCCCTTATTTAGCAGGCTGAGCCTTGCTCTAAGCCTTAACTGGTTAAGGTAACTGCACTTGTTGCAATAGACCATTGAAATTTCAGGGTATGTTCTAAAATACCCTTTATTTCTGAAATACCATTTACTTATTTATTTCTTTATGCATGTCTTGGAATGAAAGCTTGTAAAATTCCTTCAAAATATATTTAAAAATAGGTATAAATGATCTCTGTAGCTATATATTTGGGTAATAAAATTAGATGTGAAACCTTAGTAGGTGAAAAAATTCTATCCAAAAATATTTCAAAAACTGCATGTTTTAAATGTTTTTTTTGTTTTTGTTTTTGTTTTTTCCGGTACTGGGGATGGAACCTGGGGGCACTCTACCACCTCCAAACTACCTATTTTTTATTCTTTATTTTGAAACAGTGTCTCACTAAGTTGCAGAGGGCCTCACTAAGCAGCTGAGGCTGGCTGTGAACCTGGATCCTCTAGTCTCAGCCTCCCAAATACTGGGATTACAAGTGTGAGCCACCACGCCTGGCTTAAGTGTTTTTTATATTTTAATATTTTTAATGTTTTTCCTTGAGTGTATGAAAATGTTTCCTGGACCAATTTTACTCAGAAGGAAATGCACTATAATAAATATTTGAGATTTTTTCAGGCTACTGTGAACTATGGTCCTATTTAGGAAACATGCACATAAAATCATGTATCAAAATATGTATGTGTCTGTGTATGTAATTTAAAACATTATAGTATTAGATGAACATGTGTTCATGGCTTTTCTAGGAAATAACTTTCTATTAACATTCAATTATCTTTCTTATTACTTGTGAATTGCTTTTATATTTGTGTACAGTTAACCCTTTCATATGTTTAACTATTTTAAAATGTTAAATGTTAAAAACTGTTAACAGTTTGCTACTTCTTTCTTTCTTTCTTTTTTTTTTTTTGAGGTACTGGGGATTGAACTCAGGGGCATTCTACCTCCAACCTATACCCTATCCTATTTTTTATTCTTTATTTTGAAACAGGGTCTCACTAAACTGCGGAGGGCCTCACTAAATAGCTGAGGCTGGTCACGAACCCGAGTTCTCTGGTCTCAGGCTTCCAAGTACTGGGATTACAAGCATGGGCCATCACACCCAGCTGGTAGGTTAATTCTGAAACATAATCCACACAATCTATTAGGGGATCAAAGGAAGGACTGAGTCCTAGTTGCTCACAGTGGTGGAAATCCTCTCAAATGCACATTATATGGACTCTTCTCCTTTCCATTTCTTCCTTGTTCACTGCTTCAAGTCATTCTCATGATGACTATAGAATAAAAAATTTGCAAGCAAATCCTTATTTCAGAATCAGCTTTTGGAGATACCCAAATTAAGACTTTGACTACAGCCATTAAAGTAAGATAACTCTCAAATTTATAGTTTCATCATATCTTCTTTTTCTTCCATTGTCCAATTGTCCTTTGAATATTTCTATTGAGATTATGTTTTTGATCATACATGTCAAACCTTATTTTTTGGTACCGGGGATTGAACACAGAGGCATTCTACCTCTGAGTTACACCCCCAGGTTTATTTTATTTTTATTTTGAAACGGTCCCACTAGGTCAATGATAGTTTCACTATTGACTAAGGCTGTCTTTGAACCTGCAATATTCCTGTTTCAGTCTCCCAAATACTGGGATTACTGAGAAGTTCCACCATGCCTGGCCAAGACAAACTTTTCTAAGGCTTACTTCTTTTCTCTTTCTATTTTCTCCATCTTAGATATCTTTCTAAATCACTGGCAATTCCCAACCCTCCAGACTTATTCATCTGCTGCCAATTATATTTGCCCATGCAAGCCAATCAACAATCAGATAAAGATCACCTCAAAATACTTTGCTTACCTGTTTTTATATTTCCCTTTTATTCCTTTAATTCCAGTTTAGGATTGGATGATGAAAACTGCTTTATAACTGATTTCTCTGCCTGTTCTTTTACCTAAATCCTTCTTATTTATGGAGTACAGATTGATCTTCCTAGAACTCTCCCAAATACATATAAAGTCAAAATTTCTTAGCAAGGCATTTTAATTGCTCCAAAAGCTGAATTTCATCTGCTTTTGCTTCCACTATTTCCCCTCTTGAACATTGTGTTCCAGCCAACAAGAATTATTCACTCTTGCCTTGATACATCTGGTATTTTCTATATTTAACAATTTTTTAAACTTTATGGTCTGATGAATATTTATTAAAATATGAATATTTCTTTAACACAGAATTATAAAATGCTATTTCTAGAAAATTAAAACTACTCCATTTTACAAGGGAATGAAACAAGATATAGAGGAGTGATGTTATTTACCTTAAGAGAAAGAATTATTAACAAGGGCAAAAGAGAATAAGACAATGTGGTAAAGAGAGTGTTGTCTTAACTGACTTAACTATTTGAAATCTAGACTAAAGTAATAACTTCAACATAATTTTCTCCCCAGGTTGATTCAAGACTCTTCAGAAACAGGTATCATATTTTATACTTCTTTAATATTCCAAGATGGTAATGAATATGGAAAGCTAAGAATAACAATTTTGAGTACATATTGTGGATCAAGTACTGCAGTAAGCTCAGTGGATATTTAATTCCATATAAGTCTCGTAACTCTATGTGGTCAGTACTGTTACCACTGACTTTATACATAACACAATGAATCTCAGAGAAGTTCAAAAACTGCCCAGAGCCACAAAGCTAATAATTATCATGAACAGCTTTTAAAATTAGTTTTGTATAACTAAAGTAATTGAACTAATCATTTTTTACTGGCAAAACATATTCAACAAGTGGTAATTTTTAGCTAAAGAATTGTAACGGGGGCCTGCTTTTCACCCTGGTATATAACAGGCCTGTTTTATAGCTGACTTTTTTCCTCCTCCCCTTTTCTCTTCCCCCTCTATTTCTCCACCTATTAAGGAATAACATTGTCTTATCAGTTTAATGAACAGAGTGGGTGAAGGCCTAGTGCTTGTGGGTCTGAGAAAGAACCAACTCAAGGAAGACAATGACATGAATTCTCTCCCTTCTGACAAGCACACCAGTGTGACCCTGAAGAGTTAACTCTTAAAAGTGACTTGATTCCTTTATTCAGGGAAAATATAGAGTTTGGTTCTGAATGCATAAAGTAACTGTTTTCTCTAATTTGCTATAAAATCAATAAAATTTATTTTTCCTTCTTCCCAAAGCCTTGTCCCAATTATTTGATTTGACAAGTTGGGGCAGGTATTGGAATTCAGTTTGAAAATGTTGTCACTCGAGAAAGGACTTGACTATATCTCTTGCTTCTATTGCCTGTAGGCCATGCAGTCCAGGCAGGGAAAGCCAGAAGCTCCAGCTGCTTAGGATTTGTGAGGCAGGGTAACTAGCCTCAAGTAATGTCATTTTGATGGAGGTGGTGTTCTCCTGTAAAGGGAGAGGTTCAAAGACTTCCCTGCACCTCCCAAGATTTTTTTCCACCTTGGGGACTCTTATTTTCTGTTCCTTGAACAGGTGCAGCTCCCTCTGCATTGGGATTTATTTGGGAGGAAGGAAGGACAACCCGGACCATCTGGGTAAGTACCCCTTGGAATGTACTCCATGGGCCTTTGATTCCACATACCTGGTCCCCTTAATAGAGGGATCCCTTCCAGGTATCTTCTTTGGTGACTCACCTGCTGAAATTGCTGTTGAGTGGAAACTAGGGAGTCACATCTGGGGTACTCATCCCCGTTTGTCTGTAAAAATGGGTTTTTGTCCCACTGATTGATCTGTTGTCTGAAGATTCTCATCTATCTCTGTCTGTGGGTCCTTCTGATTGGCTGTGTGTGTGTGCTTGTATTTGTTTTCCCGTTGGGAAATGCCAGTGTTGTTTGTAAGCTCCTGCAAGATATGATTGAAGATTTCCGCTAAATGAGTTGCTTATGATTGTAGGGCTAAAACTAAGCAAAAGATGGGATTTTATAATAATATAATCTGACTGATGTATGATGTAAAAAATGTGGCTAATGTTAAATTAAAAATTCTGAGTGAGCTGGGCGTGGTGGTGCACGCTTGTAATCCCAGCATTCGGGAGGCTGAGACCGGAGTATCCGGGTTCGCGGCCAGCCTCAGCTACCTAGTGAGGCCCTCCGCAACTTAGTGAGCCCCAGTTTCAAAATAAAGTAAAATAGGGCTGGAGGTATAGCTCGGAGGTAGAATGCCCCTGAGTTCAATCCCTAGTACCGCAACAAAAAAAAATTCTGAGTATGAGTATGATGTAACTTATGGTTGGAATTGTTTGGCTGAATGAAAAGAGTTTCCAGTTTTTTGTTTGTTCTGTTTTGTTTTTGTGAGCATCTATGCAGTTGCAAGATAAGGAGTTGAAATGGCCTGGATCTAACCTAAAGGTGCAGAGAATTACACCATCTCTGGTGTCTCAGCAGGAAGAAAGTTGAGAACAATTTAATAAACTTGTCATAGAATTGTTCTCTACTGCAACACTGTGGCTTTTGGGGTAGCATCATCTACCATGAAAGTGACAATTTCTTTGCCTTCAGTGGCAGCTGCAGGGATGGCAATGTGCCTTGATATCACTCCCTGTACAACACTGACACCTGTTGACTTTCCCCAGATGCTTCATGGACTGGCAACTGGTGGCTTTCCCCATGGCCTTCAGACCTCAGCTGTATAAAATTTGCATTTCCTCTCTAGTCCTGGCACTGAAAAAGTGGTGCTCTGATCCCTGTCTTGAAGGACCAATAGGTGCTTCCTTGCCCGGCAGACCTAGGGCTGGGTGTTCTCTCCTGGTCCTGTCTTCTCCCATCTGTGCCAGCTAGGAGAGTATGTGTGTAGGGGGAGCTTTGGGGAGGGGTCCTCCCTGGCTCCCTGGCTCCATGGACCAGAGGCTCTGTGTGTGTGCATGCATGTATGTGTTGGGGGAGAGGGTACCTCAACCCTGCTCCCTTCCCCACATTATCCATTCTGGAGGCCCACTGACTGAAAAGGCAAGTAGTCTTTCCTCTATGAGTAACACCAGCTTGAGAAAAGTCTCTCTCTTTGAGATGCATTTGTCCAGAGAAACACCAGTTTCCAAGGGAAAGGCAAATTCTGCTACACCGTTATGAAAAAAGAAATGAAAAAATACAGTCTGTAGTTCAAAAGGTCACCTATATGGCTCCCCTCCAGTGCATAAGGCTTGTCAACAGACACTTCTGGCTTGGACTCTGCATTTCATTCCTGTGATCAAATAAAACAAAGGAACTACAGGTTCTCCCGCAGTCCTTGCCTGTTCAAACACCTGCCTCTTGGCCCTGTTTGCTGCTGGGGAGAGAGAGAGGAGAGAGACAGAGAGAATTGTGGGGAGCTCTCCAGATCCAGAGCAAATTTGCCAGGCATATTCTAATATGATGCTGAAAAAAAAACTCCATGTTTTTTTTTTTTTTTTGTGGTGCTGGGGATTGAACTCAGGAGCATTCTACCTTCGAGCTATATCCCCAGCCCTATTTTGTATTCTTTATTTTGAAACCGGGTCTCACTAAGTTGCGGAGGGCCTCACTGGGTAGCTGAGGCTGGCCGCGAACCCGGATCCTCCGGTCTCAGCCTCCCAAATGCTGGGATTACAAGCGTGCACCACCAAGCCTGGCTTCCATGTTTTTAAAATAGCGGTGATTGGACTGAGTGCCTAGACATTAAGGGGAAAACTTTCAGTGAGAGAAGAATTAAGGGGAAAATTGACATTAACACCTCACAGCTTATTCATGTTTCCTTCAAAGTGTGTAATGCCTGGAAGTAATCAACAATAGAGCCAATATGTGTTTGTTGACTGCCTGTGCAAAGGCAGCCCTGGACAAAAATTGACAGTGGGGACTCAATTAAGATTGTCTAATCCCTTTCTTATAACAAAACTTGTTTTATGAGTTAAATGCTCATGTAGCCTTTTCACCTGAGAAGCCATGACTTCATTTACAAGTATCACTGAAAAAGACACTCTGGTCCCAGCTTTGGTATGGCAACCAGAAAAAATAAAACAGCTCACTTTGCTGGAAGTGTCAGAGGTGTGTGTGTGTGTGTGTGTGTGTGTGTGTGTGTGTGTGTGTGTGTGTGTAAGGCCATATGGCTGATGGGATCCTGGGAAGAATGGTCAACACTACCTTAATCAAAATTTTATTTGAGAAAAAAGTAGCCTTCCCCAAGAAGAAATAGTGCCTCCTCAGGAACAAAAACTTAATAGGGATCCAGCCTCTTCTACACAGATTTTAAAAATATGGATGGTTCAGCTTTACCTATTCCCCTACACCTTCCTAACTGCAGTGCCAGGGAATTATGGCTGGTTTATAGTATTTAACTTAAAAGATGTATTCTTCTGCATCCCAATTAAAAGATTTCAGTTACTGTTTGCTTTTAAATGACAGGACCCCAGTAACTTTCCAGTATTGCTGATCTGTTTTATCTCAGGGATTTGAAAAGTCCCCTGCTTTGTTTAGTAAAAGTCTAGTGAAGGACTTTGGAAAGTTACAGTTGTATCATGGAGTTCTTCTGTAATATGTGGATAGCTTGTATATATATAGCTAACCCAGATTATGAACACTGCCTTTTTAAACACTGTTACAGAACTGAACCACCTACCATCATGTGAGTATAAGGTCTCCCCTAAGAAGAGATTTGCAAGAAATAAGTTATCTATCTAGGATTTCAGATTAGCCAAAACACCCATTGTTTGATGTCAAATCAGAAACACAGTGTTTTGAGCCTTGGGGAACCCAGAGACTTGAGAGTTATGTGGATTCCTGGGAATAGAAGATTCTGCTATATTTGGATTCCACATAGCAAAATCCCTGTATGAGGCTTTAAAAGAAACAGAGACAGAGCCTTTAACTTCAGCATCAGAGTGCAAAGTGCATTCGAAATGTGAAATCCTCATGACAGTCCCTGAACTAGATCTGTCTGACTTAAAAAAAAAAAAGAAAGAAAAAAGAGTTCAAACTGTACATGCATGAGAAATAGGTATGGCCTTGGGAGCATTTTAAAGGCATTAGGAGACATAGCGTAGCCAGTAGACTACTTGTCAAAATAGCTAGGCCATACAACAAAAGGATGGCTTCCCTGCTGTTGAACAGTACATGTCACTTGTGATAGACATACTATCAAATGTTGAAAAGTTTACTCTAGGACAACTTATTGCTGTTTTTATTCCTCAGAAAGTACTGATCCTTTTAGAACAGAAGGATGGTTACTTGCCAAGGGCTAGAAAAATGAGAAGTTACCAGGCCATCCTACTAGAGAACTCAATTGTGAGCTTTAAAGCTATGTCCATCATAAACCCATGGTTCTGTTACCAGCAAATGTTGATGGGTCAATACAACATGACTGCCTGGAGATCTTGAACACTGTTTATTCTGGCAGGTTGGACTTGTCTAATCAGCCTATTGCAAAACCAGATTGGTGTAATTGGGCCTGCTGCTGACACTGGCAGCTAACAGATAGCCTATGTTAAAGTTGATGTTTTTATCCTCCTCCCCTCCTTAATCTTCCCTTTCTCCTTCTCCTTCTTCTTGTTAACAAATAATATGCGCTTATCAGTTTACTAACCAAAAGGGTGAAGACTTGGCACCTGGCACCTGGTACCTGGCACCTAAAAATCTAAGACCCAAAGATGACTTAGACATGAATTGTGCCCCCACCCTTCTGATGATCTATCTGCATGACCCTAAAGAGCTAACTCATAAAAAGGATTATTTATTTATTCGGGGAAAATCAAGCAATTGGTTCTGAACTCTTAATTTCACTGGCTTCTCCAATTTGCTAGCAGATCGATATATTTATTTTTCCTTCTTTCCAAAGGCTTGTCTCAGTTACTTGATTCAGCAAATTGAGGCAAGTACTGGAATTTAGTTACACTGGGACTTTTTCACCAATGGGACAATGACCAGTGGACAGCTAGATACACACTGGTCACTAGTACATACTATATGATTTTCTGTATTGTCAAAATTATCCAAAGAATGAAAGACAGCCCACTGTGAAAGGAGTACAATATAAGGAAACACAAACATTTTATTGATTATCAAGTAGATTTTACCCAGATGCCCCATGGTTCAGGTAACCATAAATTCTTGCTTGTGTTGGTAGACACCTCCTCAGTCTGGGTTGAGGCCTATCCCACCAGAACAGAAAAAGCTTCAGAAATAAAATTATCTTGTGGGAACTGATTTCAAGAAACAGGATCCCCTACTCAATGTAGAGTGACAATGAATCATCATTTAATGTAGAAGTGACCCAGCTGAAGAGCAAGGCATTGAACAGCTAATGGAGATTTTATGTATCCTGGAAACCACAATATACAAGGAAAATGGAAACAAAAGAGTCATACTTTAAATAAAGGAATGGCTATAATGTCAAGAAATTCACAGTGGGATAAAGTGTAGCCAAGTGCCTCCCCTCTGGAAATAAATTGGACCCTAGAAGTGGGCTTAAATTTAGCACCCATTAAATAATGTAAGAGAGACTTTTCCAGATGCCTTTGGGAAACGGAATATGTGATTAAAGCAGAAAAACTACTATATTGGTTCAATATATAGCAGAAAACGTACTATATTGGTTCATGTGTGAGATATATTAACTGCTATATATGAGTATGCTTCTTTCCTGTCCCTGTCAAGGTTGGAATCACCTTTTCATTCTTTCCATTCTGGAGATCAAGTCCTGCTCAAAACATGGATGAGACAGAGGCCTGAATAATATCAACTAAGAAAAAAAAAAGGAAAGGACCCTGTGATGTGCTTCTGACCACTCACACATCTCTGAAACTTCTTGGAGTGAAACCCTGGGTGCATACTTAATATGAAAAGCTTTCCATGAAGATTATCTATTTCTTGATTTTAAAAAGATGCAAACTCCTCAGAACACCGGGTTGGCTCTTCTGCCATGTTGAATGAGTAAGTAGCTATACTGAAATTCTATTGCAGATTAAATGCAATTGTTTTATCTGAATAGGTACCAAATATGATCAGTTCCTAAATTTTAATTCTGACACAGCTAAAATTTATTGAGTATTATAGAGTTGAAGTCAGAGAAATTAAGTACTTTATTAAGGCCATGTAGTTACCAAATTGAAGAGAAGAGATGGGAAGTTAAAAAGCCAGAATAAGGAACCCATAGTTTTAATCACTGTCTTGTATCACTCCTCAAGTATATTTCAGGTAATTAGCATCATTGTTGGGGAATCACGGAATGAAGGAAATTGTTCCCAGTTCCTAATAGTTGATTGTTTGTACACTCGAGGATAGAATTTACAAATGCTCTGAGAATCATTTAGATTCATTTAAAATTGCCTAAGGTATCAGAATACTGAAAAAGAGCATAGTTAGCCATGCAAATTCCTCAAGATTGTTATTTAGGATTTGCCCAAAGCAAAGGAACCAGAGAAAAACCACTTCTTCCATGCCTCTCTCTATTCTGTTTATGACAGTGGCACTGAAAACCTTTAGTTTTCCTCTTCCTGACATTCCACAATTCTAGCTACTATTTAAAGTGAATTGTGGAGCTTTGAGATAAATTAATAACTAGGGACTATCTATCATTGATGCAGATTCAGTTGGTCTGGGATTGGGACACAGTCAACAATATTTTTTAAAGTTCTTCCAGATGATTCTAAAATTGAACAGAGTTGCAAAAAGTTGCTAAAACACATCAACTTTGAAAGAAATGAATATTTAGTATTACTGAATTTTCTTAATAGTCTTGTATTACTTCACAATAAGCATGTCCTTTAGGTCAATGGTATTTTATTTTGATCCTGACACATACTTTCTAAATTTATTACATTTTATGGATTCATAATCTGTGTACAAACTTGATGGCATATGAGAGGTTTCAAAAATTCAGCACACTGAATATCCAATAGGAAAATGTTTGCATTATGAAATTTTTATGACATTTTCATAAACGAAAGCCCAGAAACATATCTTTAAGTCTTCTATAAAAAGAATATACTAGCAACATACCAGTTACAATTTATTCAATACAAGTGTAATTTTGTTTTTATTATGAAATGTAAATATGACTATTTTGTAAGGAATTGCTTCTTCTCATTATTTAATATCAGGACTGATAAATTCTTATTTTGAATGTATTTTATTATTCTTCTGGCACTTAAGTTCATCTTTTTGTTCTAATATAGACACTCCTATTTCTAAATAGAAAGCATTTTTCTATATTACCATAGTGTTTCATATCATATATTAGATTTGAGGGAAATATTTATCTTATATTTTATAATCCCCATAGTACAGAGTAAATGGCAGTTGCTCATTAAATTAATATTGACTGGCAATTTCTTAATTGAATGTATGGCAACTATAACAAATACCAGTAGTTAATGTATGTAGGTCTAGGAAAAAGATTTTTTCAATTTATATATTAGATTAAAATACTTTCTTCATCCTTTATAATCTCCATTTTAGTTTCCAGTTACGTGAAGGTCATAGTTGGGATATACGATATCCCCTTAAGATCTCATTTACTAATGTCCAGAATTGATAAAATTAAGCCATTTATTGCAGGAAAATGGAAGTAAAGCCCACTTTCTCACCCTGCACAAGAGTCAACTCAAGGTGGATCAAAGATCTGGAAGTCAGACCAGAGATCTTGCAGCTACTTGAAGAAGCATAGGCCCAACTCATCAACACATAGGCACATCAACTCAACAAGACCCCAAAGGCACAAGCAACTCAAAGGAAGATCAATACATGGGACTGCATTAAACTGAAGAGCTTCTGTGCAGCAAAGCAAACTATCAAGCGCCTTAACAGAGAGCCCACACAGTGGGAGAAAATTTTTGCCAGCTACTCTTCTGATAGAGGACTAATATCTAGGATATACAGAGAACTCAAGAAACTCACAGCTAAGAAAACAAATAACCTAATAAAAATGGACAAAGGATCTAAATAGACACTTCACAAAAGAAGAAATACAAATGGCCAATAAATGTATGAGGAGATGTTCAACATCATTAGCAATCAGAGAGATGCAAATCAAAACTACCTTGAGATTTCACCTAACCCCAATCAGAATGGCAATCATCAAGAACACAAACAACAACAAATGCTGGCGAGGGTGTGGAGAAGTTGGAACCCTAATACATTGCTGGTGGGATTGCAAATTATTGGAACCACTTTGGAAAATAATATGGAGGATCCTCAGACGAATGAGAATGAACCTACCATATGATCTGGCAATACCACTTCTGGGTATCTACCCAAAAGAATGGAAACCAAACTATTAGACTAATGCATGTGTATCTATGTTTGTAGCTCCACAATTTACAATGGCCAAACTATGGAAACAGCCAAGATGTCCATCAATAGATGAATGGATTCCAAAACTATGGGATATGTACACAATGGAATTTTACTCAGCCATAAAGAAGGACAAAATCATGTTATTTGGAAGGAAATGGATAGAACTGGAAAACATTTTGTTAAGTGAGATTAGTCAGTCACAAAAAGTAAAAAATCATGTGCTCTCCCTAATATGTGGAAGCTAGGGAGAAAAAGGGACATAAGAGGGACTCCTGAGGAAGAAGGAGAATCCTTAGGTGAGCAAAGAATTTGACTTAACAGAAGGCAATGGGGGGAGGGGTGACACCCTAATACACCTGATGCACTTTCACAAACATATCAAAGTCAATCACTAAACTGAACTTGAGAAGGAGGGAGGGCAAGTGAGTGGGGTGGGAATTGGGGAAGAGTTAAATGAGAAATGTGTGCATGTGTGCCTTTTTTAGCTTGTACCTAACAAAGATGCATGATTACAGTATATCAATTTAAAAAATTAAGCCATTTATGATTATAATCTCATCAATTGATATGGATTTTTTGCATGGTAATCTAGGCTGGTGTGCTGTGGCTAGAGCAGGTGGGTCCCTGGGAATGTGGTATTGGGATTATATATGGTCCCCTCTCCTTTTGCTTGCTCTCTTTTGCTCTGTTCTCCATGATGTGAAAGCAAGACACTTTCACTTTTCTCTCTCTTTCTCCTTCTCTCTCTTTCTCTCTCTCTCTCTCTCTCTCTCTCTCTCTCTCTCTCTCTCTCTCTCTCTCTCTCTCTCTTTCTCTCTCTCTCTGTTTTGGATCACAACAGTGAGGATGATGACTGAAACATGGAATAGTCCTATGATTGAGTATCTTTATGTGCATTAAGGTTTTAGTAGAGAAAGATCATTCATAATAATCTTCCTTGAAATTTCATGACAGTATAAAATTAGATACAGAATCAATTTATGTCTTACATTTCATATTGAATGTTAGCTATTGTATATAAAGTTAGCTATTTTATATAACAAATACATACCTGTCCATTGAGACTTTTAGGATTTACTTAGACATCATTTAGCTAAGTATCAATAAGATCATTATGAACATAATTTTTTAGAAATTGAAGTTAGGAGAACTTAGTAAGAATTAAGTCAAATTTATTCTATAAAACATATTTAGTGGTTCTCTTCCTTCCTTATCTCTGCTGCACATCTTTACATGTACTAGGTAATTGGTGTTATTTTTCTGCATACCATTAAATCTTCTCATCAAGAATTATTGCACAGGGGAACCCAGGGGGATGGATGGATTTAATAGTGTGATTTGTTAAAGGCTGCATATTTACCTGGCTTAGGAGCTAAAGTTAACCTAAATTAAAATGGGTGAAGAACAAAAAATAAAAAGAAGTAATTATGAGCATTACTCATAGAAATTAATCAAATGTAATGACTTACTAGTGGATCTGAGAAGTGTTTCAATGTTATTTTTATTTTCAAGCCATATTTTCTTCTGTGCCTAAAACTTTCTTATAATCTCAAATAAGGAGACTCAGGAATGGAAATTTGAATTAGTTTATGTTTGCTTTAATAAATTGATTCTTTTGATCTAAAGAACCATAGAGGGAAAAAAATGGTGCGCCTGGCCTTGTCTGCTCTGCTGTGTCATTTCTGTCTTTTTAGGATCACAATGTAAAAGTCACTAATGGGATCTGGATTCAACTTTTATAATTGCCTTCTGAATATCAGGAATCATTATACATTCCTGCTGGTCAAGCATGTTCTTCATGTATTATTTTTCTAATGTTTGAGTAGATTACATATTATTTGGTTTTATAGCTCATTGTGATTTAGGGGATGTTATGTAAGATGATTGGCTGAAGCTTGCTAGGAGGGGCTTAAGAGCATGGCTTCAGGAGTCAGAAAACTTAATAATGACTTCTTAAATCAGGTCACAACTTTTCTGCATCCATTTCATCATCTGTAAAATAGCTGCAAAAATCATTCTTATACGCAAGCTTGTAATCCCAGTACTTGGGAGACTGAGATCGGAGGATCCTGGTTTGCTCCCAACCTTAGCTACTTAGTGAGGCCTTCTGCAACTTAGTGAGGTCATCTGCAACTTAGTGAGACCCTGTTTCAAAATAAACAATGAAAAATAGGACTGGGGGTGGAGCTCAGAGGTAGAATGCCCTTGGGTTCAATTTCCAGTACTGAAAAAAAAAAGAATTAAAAAGGATTAAATAACTTAATATTAATTTTATGATAACAATACAGGGATATATCCTATAGTCTTGTTTTTCTCACTTCTGTCTTTCAAATAATTACTAAATCCTAGAACAATGTTTTTCAAATTCTATGTGGCAACTCATTAGTGGATTGAAATATCATTTGAGATAGGTTCTGTATTGTTTCTCAGGTACAGTAGAATAGAAAATACCAGAATGTATCACATATAAGGCAAATATTTATTCCATAAAATGTTAGATTCAAGTGTGTGCATATGTGAGTGAGCACATGTGTATGTGCTAGTGCATAACTTGAAATGGGTTTTATGCAATGTATACATTTTATCTTGCCTACTAAACCAGAGTACAGATAAAAGATTTCATGGTATCTATAAACATTTATCCACTCTCAACATTTCCAAGGTGTATGTCACTCTAGTGGACAAATGTGATTTGCTATACAAGTAATTATAAATTATCTTTGTATAAGGATGCAATTCTAAAAAGAACTGTGATATGTATCCTTTAGAGTAGGGGAGCAGAAAGGACTGATATAAGTTTCCTACAATTTGAGAACCAGTACACTAAACTGCAAATTCCTTAAGATCTTGTGCCTATAATTGGTTTTTTTTTGTTGTTGTTTGTTATTTATTTCTCTATGCCTTGTATATTGGAAATGTGTAATATATATTTATCTAATGAAATGTCAAGACTCACATACATCTGTGCTTGAAGAATACTGACAGCACTTAAAGAGCTGATCCATTCATTAAATAAACCATATGGAAAAATTACTATTTAAAATAAAGTGTATTTTAAAAACAATTTGATCCAAACTGGGAGTGGTTGTACACATCTGAAATCCCAATAATTTGGAAGCAGAGAGAGGAGGTTTGTGAGTTTGAAGCCAGTCTTAGCAAATTAACAAGGCCCTCAGAAACTTAGTGAGACCCTGTTTCAAAATAAAAATAGAAAGCCGGGCGTGGTGGCTTAGGCTTGTAATCCTACTACTTGGGAGATGGAGACCAGAGGATGCAGGTTGGCGGCCAATCTCAGCTACTTACTGAGGCCTGCCACAAGTTAGTAAGACCCTGTTTCAAAATAGAGAATAAAAATAAAACTGGAGGCGTAGCTCAGAGGCAGAATTCCCCTAGATTCATCCCCAGTACTGCAATGAATAAATAAATAAGTAAATAAATAAATAAATAAACAAACAAAAATAGGGCTGGGAGTGTAGCTCAGAGTTACAATGCCTCTGTGTTTAATCCACAGTACCACATACACACACACACACACACACACACACACACACACACACACACACATACAGTCTGATCCAAAAGAATTATCAAAACCAGATGTCAGTGACAATTTGGAGAAAAAATTACTTGCTTCTTTCTAAGGATGCTATACTTTGTGATGGATGGTACTAGCCTAGCACTCCCCTGCCAGACAGTTTGCTCATATGACATTAATAAAGTCAGCAATAAGTCCCCTAGCTATCTCAATTGGAAGCAAATACAGGTGTATCTTGCTTTATACAAGAGAAAAATGCACAGAAAAATACTTATTTCTAGGGGAAATTATAGAAAAATGTTTGAAATTAAATATTGATTTGTAAATAATCTCCCCCTCTAGTCACCAGAAAATTTGTTACATGTCTCCTCACTATTTGAATATAAATAAATAAGTCCACATTTATAAGAATTGTACAACATTAACTGACTCATATTCTTTCCTGATTAACCCAGGGTCTTTCCTCCAAGGAATATCTTATACTTCCCGAAAGGATACTTTTTGTGTCTTTTCATATGATCCTTTCAAGATCTTACCATCATGTTGCTCTAATTGATATTGTCTGCTTAAGAATCCACTGGAGAGCTGCATCATAGCCTTGACTCTCCTTCAGGCCCCTGCATGAGAATATGGTTGTTTGTGTCTAGGATAGATCTTTGGATTCTTCCAACGTGGCACATCCTGAACATAGTAGAGTACTGCTAAATTCTTATTCAGCAATTTTAAGACCGGAGTTGGTGATAGGCACTTTCACTTTTGGAGTTCCAACCCTACATCATATCAAACACATTAAAGACACTCATATTGTGTACTTCAGTGCATTTCAACTATATTTAATTTTAATTATTCTAATGAAAGTCAGTTATTAATTTTAAAGTGGCATGATTCTATGCTGATAGCTAATAATCAGCACAAATAATAACTTTAAAGGATGTTATATGATGATGTACTTGAGCCAGGTAGTGATGGAGATGCAGTTTGAACTAGAGTCTCCTGACTACATACCCAGTGTTCTTTCCTCTAGAATGCATTACTTGACATCTTCAAAAGGTAACCTGCCCTTTGGGGTGATTTTTCTGTAATGATGTTAACTTTATTCTGCTGTTACATAATCACAGTATTAGAGAAGTCTTCTACCCCCAGGCAAGACAACCTAAAAACCATTCCTGTCACATGTAAATCTGTTAGGTAGTCACTTAGACTTTAGCATATGGGGTCGGCTGGCATGGGCTTGAAGTTTACCTATGGAGAAGCACTTTTACTCCCTCCCCTGTGGGAAGGGGGCAGAAGAACAATGCAGGGTCATTAAGTTGCTACTGAGAAGGGCAGTGAACCACCCAGTATGTAATGTAATTGTATAAAGAAGGTGGCCAGTGGGAATACAAAACCCAATATGTGGAAGGCTTCAGGCCATTTACTATCCATCGAGACCACTGTGCCACTTCCAGGTATTTTTCTCTGGAACACAACCCTTCCCCACTACTTTTCTTTATAGCCTTTCTTGATATGTGTCTTCATTTATCTAAATCAACCCCCTGTATCACTGGATTAAGCTTCCTGTTTGAACACTTTCCAAGCATATAAGCAAGGACTGAGATCATGGGGAATAACTTCTCACACCCCATAACAAATTTGTCTTGTTTTTAAAGATGTCAAGAGGAAGGGATTTTATGTCATCCCACAATAACACTCAGAATATAAAAGACCATTTTGTATAGCTCCAGCATTGTTTCACGCTCTTAGGGAAAGAGAAAAATCTCATTAAAATTCCATTTTATGCCACTGAGAAATGTGAAAAGGACTCTCTAATTTAATACAAATTTGTTACTAAATGTCAAGATTTTTGAGAGGACTGAAGACTGGTAAACCTTGTGTAATTCTGTTTCCAGATTAGCAGAGATTAAAGGTGTTGTGGTTTTTCAACAATAACACACCAGTCAAATTCAGAAGTACTTAAGTAAATACTTCATGGTATAGACAGTATGTTTACCTTAGAGCAGTGGTCAGCAAAGCACAGCCCATGAGCCAAATATGACCCAGCACCTCTTTTTGTCTGCCTGCCAAGCAAAGATTTCTTTTCACATTTTAAACATTTGAGTAAACCAAGAGAATGCTATTTTGTGAAGCCAGGTGTAGTGACCCATGTCTATAATCCCAGTACTTGGGAGGCTAAGACAGGGAAATCATGATTTCAAAGCCAGCCTCAGCAATTCAGTGAGGCTCGTATCAATTTAGCAGGACCCTATTTCCAAATAAAATAAAATAGGGCTAGGGATGAAGCTTGGAGGTAGAATGTCCCTGGGTTCAGTCCCTAGCACCACACATACACAAAAAGAATGCTATTTTGTGGTAAGTGAAAACTATATAAAATTCTAATGCCACTGTTCATAAATAACAGTTTATTAAAAAACAGCTTTCTCATTCTATTATGTAGTCTCTATTATGCCTTTTGTGTTCAAATGGTAGAATTGAATTATAATTACAGAGATCTTATGGTGCAAAAAGTCTAAAATATTTACTATCTGGTCACTTATAGAAAATATGCTGATTCCTGGTAAGAGGAAAATGAAAACACTCTACACTCAGATTAAGGAGAATATGAATGAAGCATTTGGAATGAGGATGATCATACTCATTTGTAGGACCTCATGGGGTCTTGAGGGGTAGTACTGGCCTGTTTTCATTTATATTTGGACAACCATAGTTACATAGTTACAAACTAGTTCCTGTCCATACAAGTTTCTAAAAAAGAGCCGCGCATGGTGGCGCATGCTTATAATCCCAGCATTCGGGAGGCTGAGACTGGAGGATCCGGGTTCGCGGCCAGCTTCAGCTACCTAGTGAGGCACGCCGCAACTTAGTGAGACTCGGTTTCAAAATAAAGAATAAAAAATAGGGCTGAGGGTATATCTCGGAGGTAGAATACCTCTGAGTTCAATCCCCAGTACCGCAAAAAACAAACAAACAAACAACAAAAAAAAAACCAAGTCTCCAAAAATCATAGCAAAATGTCCTTTGATATTACATAACATTGCTTATTATTTGCTTTTTCCTCTTCTTTTTTTTTAAAAAGTGAATACCCATTTGGAACTTACAATCTTGATTTTGGAAGGGAAAGGGAGATAGGCAGGCCCTGGAATCTGAATCAGAGTGTAGAAGGATAGTCTATTGACAAATTCCTGCTCCGCAGCAGACTGTTAGAAACTCCTGAGGTGAGGGATACAATCTTTCTGGTCACTGTACTTACAAAACTTGGATACAATTTACACCTGGATAAGAAAAACCCCCATCCCATACTCTTGTCCAGCAGAGAGGCTAAGGAAGGAAGAGGCTGAGAATAGCTGACTTAATGGCCAAAAAGTGTCATTTGCTTTATAGAAGCTTCCTCAAAGTAGAGGGTACCTCAGTATCTCCAGAAAGAAGAATATTGATCATCTGTAAGAATATTATGAACTAATATTAATGAACTTCTCATTGCCCCCCCCAATTTATGTGATGTCAGATTTATATCAAATTCCTTGGAATTTTGTCAATTAGTTCATCCCATCTTTCTGTCCTTTCCCTTTCATCTCAATTCCCACTAACCTTCTAGGATACTCCTTACATTTAAATATATTTCCCCATATCTCCCCAATGTCTTTACTTCTCCCTTTTAATGTTTTTACCTTTTATCCCATCTCCAAATCAATATTTTTTGTGGTACTGGGAATTGAACCCTGGGGCATTCTACCAACTCTCTACATCCCAGCTATTTTTACATTTTGTTTTGAAACAGGGTCTTGCTAGGTTGCTAGGAATCTTACTATGATGCTGAAGCTGTCCTTAAACCTGCAATCCTCTTGTCCCAGCTCTTAAGTATTGTGAATACAGGTTTCTGCCATAATGTCTGGCTCAAATCAATTTAATATATACTCATTAATTTATAGTATACTCAGCCTGTCCTACATCATATCCCACACTCAATTCCTCCTGAAAAATAGAATGGTAAAGATTATTAATAATAAGGTTTATAGCATATGTTAAATTTTTATTTATTTATTTATTTATTTATTGTGGTGCTGGAGGTTGAACCATTGAACCCAGGGGCATTCTACCTCCAAACTACACCCACAGACCTATTTTTTATTCTTTATTTTTGAAACAGGGTCTCACTAAGTTGCAGAGGGCCTCACTAAGTAGCTGAGGCTGGCTGTGAACCCGAATCCTCCTGTCTCAGCCTCCCAATTACTGGGATTACAAGCATGCTAAATTTTGATTTACTCTTAAACTAACATTGTCATTTGCAGGTAATATATTCTTTTAAACATGTATTGGAGGTCATACTGAAAAACCTCATTACATGGCTCATATGTTTTAAGGTTAGTAAATACCCCCAGCCCAGGACACATTATACAAATTAGTACTAGACATAGGTCTCTCACATAAAGAGAAAAAGGAAACCAAGAAAAGAGAGATGTATATCTAAGAATCCTGAAAACACGAGAAAAAAATGTCAACAAGACAACAGTAAGTCCTCACAATTCCAAAACAATGGAAATCAAAGATATAGAGGTATAGAAAATACTGAAAGGAAAATTTAGAATTTTTATTATTAATATGATCAATGAGATTAAGAATAAAATCAGAGAAAGTACATAGAGTGTGAAAGAACATGTCAATAAAAATTTGAAAGCCCTTGTGCCTCTCTAGCACTCAATACCATACCAAGCCATGATGGCTCAACCTTCCAAAAACAACTCAGATTTAGCTTTGTAGTTCCCACCCTACCTATTACAGCACTTTGCTCACAGTAGACTCTCAAAAGCACCTATTCTACTGAATAAAATTAGGTCTGTTGAGACTCTATGAAAAGTTGTTAATAGCAGTGATTTGATTCTTTAATTTCGATGATTTGTAGATTGGCAACGTTGGTAACTAAAGGGGTACAGGACATCAGGGGCAAAAGAACATGTTTAGGTCATTGATATTGCAAATTTGTGCTTATATGAAATTCCTATGTGCTGGGAATATTATATGCATTATCTCATTTAATATTCATAATATCGTTTTTAGGCAGATGTTTCATCATCCTGATATTACAGGCAAGAAAAATGAAGCGCAGAAATCCCAAGCAACTTTTCTTAAGTAATATACTGAAGAAGCAGCAGAAGCATTGTTCAAGTCCAGCAAATATATTAGAATTGCTGGAGTAGTGGTGATCACCAACTGTATATTAAAACCAGAGGAACCCTGTAAGAGATATATTTAGTCTAGTTGTTTCCAAATTGTGCCAGGCACAACCCTGGGTTTCCTGGATTTGTAACTTTTAGTGACAAATTTCAGAATATTTAGAGGTATTACTGCAAATGTAACCTATACTTTCAAATTTTTATATGATCAAAAGTTCCTCACTATTCTCTTTGTCCTATGTTATGATCTATAAGTGCAATAAATATTAACTAATAAGTTCATACAAAGAAATGCTTACCTGCATTTTGTTTCTGTCAGAGTTTATTATGATAAGGAAAAGAGCCTGAAAATCAAATGTGGAACCACTGATCAGTGGCAACATATTTCTTGACAGTTAAAGAAACTGAAGACTCAGAGATAGGAACTGAGAAATGGTGGGTTATCACAACGAGGATTTCTTGTCAGGACTCAAGATTTTCTATTTCAGATACTTTTGCTCTATCTTGCTTCTTCAAATAGGAAAATACTACCATGAATCATGGACATTATGTTACAGCAAGAAATGCCAAAGTCAACTCACTGAATGCCCAGAAAGAGAGATCTATTTTCATAAAATTGAATTGAATTGTTTGGATTCTCTTTATTATACTGTAGGGTTTGCTTTCCTCTATTTTCCCTTATTATTAATAATACTTTAATAGCTTCCCTGGGGGCTACAGTGGAGTATTCAGTTTTATATTACACAATATATATTTCTTTTCAATAATTTATTCTATAATGTTTATGATAAGTACATAGGTGTTAAAAATTAATGAAGAATAAATAATATCTTAAGAGTTAGATTGTGTAGGTGGAATTATCCACCATGGAATGTGACTGTCAGAATATGTATTAAATATCTTGATTAGAGCAGCATTTTAAATAGTTTTGTGTAATCATTTTTTACAAGATGTGGTTTACTTGTTCTAAAATTCTAGATCATTTCTCCATTATAAGAGCATGCTAACTAACAAATATACTTTTAAAGTTATAGCAAGAGAGAATGAGGAATTTAGTGGGGCCATGCTACTCATTTTTTTCTGTAAACTTAAAACTTCTCTAAAAACCTAAGTCCAAAAATAACAATTACAAAGTCACTGATGGTCAGTGAGATATATCTATGGCTTTAAGAACGAATATTTATTTAGCTGAGAACAAATATTTTAGGATACTTGTTATATTTGCATGAAACTTATATTAAGATAATACATGCTGGTGGCTGACATATTTAAGTCAGGATGTGCTATATAATATTATAGCCGTGAACATCCCCAGAATCTCAGTGGGTTAAAATAGGGGTGAGCAACCTTCTATAAACAGTCAAATAGTAAATGTTTTCAACTTTGTAGAACACATGTTTTTTGTCTCAATTACTCAACTCTGCCTAGACAATGGATAAAGACATGGGCATGACTGTGTTCCTATAAAACTACAAAATCAGGCATTGGGCCAGATTTGACCAATGGCCATAATTTTCCAAGCTCTGATACAAAACATTGATAATGCATATGTTGCTCATATTTAATGTTTATTTTAAGTCAACCAGAGGCTTTACTTGAAGTCATCCTCATTGAAATCCTAGGAAAAAAGAAGTCATCTTATGGATCATTAAATTCACTGATACAGAGCTAAAGAGAGAATGTGAAAATTCCCACTTTCTTCACTGACTTTCAAGGCTCTGCTCACATTTTATCATCCAAAACAAATAACTTCTTTGTGCCTAACTTCAAAGGGGATGACAGATTGCAATTCCACCACATGTTTAGAAGACAAACAAGTAGTTGATGAATAATACTTAATTACTACTACGGAAGGGATATAGGAATATTTGGACCTTCATTGACTACTGAGGAGAATGTAACTTGGAAAACCACTTTTGGGGGTAATTTAGCATATTGAAAACAATTTAATGTATCTTGTAGACCAAAAATTCCACTATTTTTTGTCTTCCCTATAGAATCTACAACATAAATATCTAAGGAACACATATAGAGATGTTCACTACAGCCTGGTTTATAATAGAAAAAGTGAAGACAATTTCGTAGATGCCTTGATAAAATATGGCTTTAGGTGGTAAAGGAACTGAGATGTCCTTATGGTGATATTAGAGTTGGCTAAGAGTTTAGTGATTTCCTTTTAGTAATGTACTCACTGTTATTTCCCATAACCTGAACTAAGTTTCAATTATCACTTTCAAAAGTATTACTACTCACCTATTTACTTTACCTCTTTTCTCATTCCAAACCTCTCATCTCTTTTCTCTCTAATGATTAACAATAAATAGAATTATGCATAATGAACTCTATCTCCCTAGAAAATATATACTATACTCCTTAAGGTACCATTCAAATGCCATTTCCATTAAAAAGGCTTCCCTATTATTAAAATGATAGTATTTTCCATTTTTGGTTGACTCATATATATTTGAGACTGTTTAAACTGAAGCAAATACTTTTCATATACTCATTTATTCACTTCCCACATCAGACCACAAAAATATTTAGACTAGAGTTTGTTTTATTCTGCTTTGAATCATTGGTTTCTATCACACTATTCAGTATAATCTCCTTTCATTCCAATTGTCATAATCCATTGAGATCCTCATAAGAAAGAAGGGTGCGGAGACATATGCCAGTAATTCCAGTGCTTGGGAAACTAAGACAGAAGGATTGCGGGTTTGACTGCCAGCCTCAGCAACTTAGAGAGACTCATAGCAACCTAGTGAGACCCTGTTTCACAATAAAAAATGACTAAGGGTATAGCGTGAAGGTAGAATGGACTTGGGTTCAATCCCCAGTACTGCCAAAGGAAAAAAAAATGAAAAAGAAGCAAGAATTTCAAATTCTAACCACAAATGGATTTATTATTAATCTTGAAAAAGAATACGGAGTTTATATCTCCTAAGTTTTCTCTAGGTTTTAAATTTCATAGGCAGAAGGAAGTTTCCTTTTAGAATTTTTACCACATGAGTGAAGATATAATTCTATGCCAGGAGAAATGTTCAATTACTATATTTTTTAAACTAAAGTCCATAATTTATTCAGATTTCCTTAGTTTCTGTCTAATATCATTTTCTCCATTTCTCAGATTCTCATCAAGGAGAAAGATTGTCTTTATTCACATCATATTCTCCTTATTATCTTCTTGCCTGTGCCAGTTTCTCAGATTTCCTTGTTTTAGTTTTTTTTTTTTTTTTTTGGTACTTGAAATGGACCCAGGGGCTACATAGACAATTTCGAATAGTATATGTTAGATATTTTGTAGAATGTCTCTCAGTTACGATATATTTGATATTGTTTACATGATTAAATTGGTGTTATGGGGTTTGCGAAGTAAGACCACAGATTTTGACTTTCATCATTTCATATTCAGTGTGCATTATCAACATGATTTACCACTGCTGAGCTTTGATACCAGTGAGAAAACGTTTTACAGATTTTTCCACCAGAAAGTCACTCTTTCTTCCCCTTTTCCATACTATACTCTTTGAAAGGATGTCACTGTGGTAAGCCCACACTTAAGGAGTCATTATTTAGGTTCTCGCTCTTTGACAATGAAGTGTTCCCAAGAATGATTTGTAATTATTCTACAAAGGAGATTTGACTTTTATCTTGTTTATTGATTTATTTATATCAGTGAAAAACTAATGAATATTTATCATTTGATTGCAATCCAACATGATTTATTTTCTTGCACACATTGTTTCTTCTTAGGCCACTGGAACATCTTTCAGTCAATTCCATTAGTGTGTGTGTGTGTGTGTGTGTGTGTGTGTGTTTAAGCATCATTTAGTATGTCCTTATTGTCTAACTCCACAGGATGCTTCAGGCTTACCTTGTGTTTTTATTGGCCTAGTCCTAAAATCAGGTATTTTCCAAGAAGCCCTGGTTCCTTTTATTGGAGCATAGTGTTCATCTACCTGTTCTAAAACAGTGGCATGATGATGTGGAGAGTTGACATGACACAATGTGTGTTTAGATGAATTCTGATAAGCTATGTGTCACATACTATCTCACTAGATAAAACTTGTGTGCAGTGAACTCAGCTCCTCACACAGTTCACCTGCAAAGGAAACAGTGAGAAAATTCTCCTGGGTATCTTAAATACCCTCTGGTTTCCTATCTTTCCATTTTTATGTTTGTTGTTTTAAATCCTTCACATCCACAATGAAGCCACAGACAATTAAACTTTGAGACAAAATATGACAGAAAAAGGAAGTGACCTTTTCAACAGTCTATTTGGCAAAACACTCTCCCAAATAATAGTAATTATATAGTTTGTCAGTTGCATGGTGAGTATAATTAAAGTGACTAAATAACTTTGTAGTAATTATGATGCCAATTTTAAGCTTCAGATTTTTAGCATTGTGCAAATTTCAGCTAAAAGACAAAACTGATCATTTGGGCAATATATTGCCCCCTGTGGTATTTAAAGTGCAATTAAAATGTTCACTGCTGCACTTACCAAAAGTTGTATAAATATTGTAAGGAATTAATATATGCTTTAAATAAATGTTGCTGATGATTATTATAATATGACCTTTTCATTAATATAAAACTATATATTGGAGTATAAAACAGATGGACAATAGATGTCTAGACATATTAAGGACATTATTTTTCCAAGATTTTAGCTGGTTGGTAAGGAATTTGAAACTTTCAGCAATATTATGAAGCAATGTGATTATCAAGAAATGAAGGTTAAATATTCTTCCTACTTTCTTACGCCTGAAACAACATTATAAGATGACCTTTTCACAATCACATGAAATTACTGTATTTTTATCAATAGCCTCAAAACATACATTCAAAAAGAAAAGCAAATACTCTGTGTGATCAGATGTTAAGCCAGTCTCTGGTGCTTTTTATTTTCCATCATTCCCTTCAGCTTTTGTCATTTCTTATTGGTACAGTTTCAGAGAAATCTTGAGTGCTTTTATGACCTCACATATGCTTTGTTTTCGAAAAAAGAAAGCCAAAGGCCCTTTTATCTGAAAATTTTATCATATTGTTTGGAGCATTTCCTAAAATAAATATGTCAACCAAGGAGCCAAATAAATCCCAATGATGTGCAGTGTCTCTTGCAAAATGACTATGCAGCAAGTGCTGCAAGTCCTTTGCAGGAAGTGACATGACAGTGGAAGAACACTTGACTTACAACAATGACTCTATGCAAAATTATTGCAACTAGTATCACTTACAACCAAGCATGGTGAACATTTTCTAAAACTTAAAACTAGCAGCCGGGCGTGGTGGCACACGCTTGTAATCCCAGCATTTGGGAGGCTGAGACCGGAGGATCCGGGTTTGCGGCCAGCCTCAGCTACCTAGTGAGGCACTCCGCAACTTAGTGAGCCTCGGTTTCAAAATAAAGAGTAAAAAATAGGGCTGGGGGTGTAGCTCGAAGGTAGAACGCCTCTGAGTTCAATCCCCAGTACCGCAAAAAAAAAAAAACAAAAAAAAAAAAAAAAAAAAAAAAAAAAAAAAAAAAAAAAAAAAAAAAAAAAAAAAAAAAAAAAAAAAAAAAAAAAAAAAAAAAACAACTAGCAATTAGACCCACATGACAATGGATAAGGCCACTGAAAATTATATTTCTACTCAAGCAGAAGCAGAATGTCAGGAAGTCAGAGTGTTGAAAATATAATTTTAGCTCAGAGTAGGAAGGCGAGCTATGTCAATTCTTAAGCCTCTTTCAATTCTCAGATATGTGATTTTTAAGTTTTGAAATTCTAGTAAATTTTAGATATTTGAAACCTGGCTGAATATATGAGTTCTTAGCAGATCTAAATTTTAAATTACGTCATCTACAATAACTTTCAGGGCACTACTATTTTGAATAAACCATCATATAACTCTTTCTCCATATGTGTATATGGTATAGACATATATCAGCATAATTTATATATGTTTATATGTGTGTATATGTATATATGTAATGTCTTGACTAAAATAAACAAGACACAGAGGCTACCCTGCCCATTGATTTTAGATATAATTACCTTAATAATTATTTGGAAGTCAATTGATTTTCTAAGTCAATTATTGTATTATTTGACCAGATAAATTGAATGAATATTCGTTGAGCACATACTCTGTACTTCAACTTCCCCCGATTCCCTATGACATGAACTCCATCTTCATGAATCTGCATTTCAGTTAATGTCTAATACATATGACCAGAAAATACCATATAAGATAGTAGTTGAGTGTTTCATATATGTTTAGAAACATTCTTCATATATGAAACACTCAACTACTAGTGGAATGGAATAGCTTAGAAAATAGGTAAAGCATATAAGAAGAGAAGGGTGATATTTGAAGAGGCAGATAAAATGATTTGTCATTAGGAAGAATTTTTAGAAACTATGTACAGATGGATGTCACTATGGCATTTTGGGGGAACTGGACCAAAAGAGTTTATTGAATAGAAGATGTGTATTTAAACAATAGCATAATAGTTGGGCTACTGAGAGTTAAAGATTGAGGCTGTAGACAAAAAAGAGTAACTGAAATATTTTGAAAGGCAGAATAATAGGTATTGACTGTTTCTGAGTCATACAACCTGGGTACAAATCCTTGCTTTTTCACTAGCTTTGTAACTCTGAAAGTTATTTAATTCTGCTGAACATCAGATTTGTCTTTAGAATGGAAATATAATAGTTATTACCTACCTCACTGAACTGTGTGAGGACCTACTGAAATAAAGCGTGCTTTCTGGCATGGAGTAAATGCTTTATAATTCGTAACTGTTGTTATCATTAATGAAAATAAACCTAGAAGTTAGAAGAAGAATCTCAGAGCAGTGTAACTTCAGGATGCAAAATTACTTCCAAGATTAGTATAGCAAACCAAACTGTTTTAATATACAATAAAATCTTATAAATGTAAAAGCAGTTAAGCCTATTAATTCCTAAAAGTTCTAGTAAATGTGCATTAGAAGTGAGAATGTAAGCAAGGCTCTTTTTGTCAGTACAATTTACATACCATTTTTGGATTTAAATAATTCTATATTGTGGGTTATTGTAATATAAATTATAAACTTTTTTGAAGTAAGATATTTCTATTTGATATTAGGTCATGGAATGTTGGTTCAGATACTGTCTTATGAAACTATGAACTCTTTGGAGTCAGGGAATTCTATATCACTGAGTATAGGGCCACAAAGTGGAATTTGAAGCTCCATGTGGGTGAAGGATGACCTTGGTGACAATGTACCCTGACCCCAGCATTACTGACTCAGAGTAAGTGTTCCAGTAATGTTTGATTGTGGTAATATTTCACTTTTTTTCCAAAGTATTCCACGCATATTGTTAAAATAATAAAATAGTGTAAATACACTAAAACAGAGCAGACATTTGTGTGTAAGTCAGCTTTACATTACTGTAACAATTACCTGAGATAATTTACAAAGATGGAAGGGTTATGTTGGTTCATAGTTTAGGAGGTTGCAGTTCATTATCAGTAGGCCCTGTTGTTTTTGGGCTTGTGATGAGGTATCAGTTCATGGTGGAAATGTCTTGAGGAGGAAGCTACTCTCCTCATGACAGCCAGGAAATAAAAAGAGAAGAGACCAGCATCCCAAATCCCCTTCAAGGGCACACTCCCAGGAACAGAGGACCTCCTACTACACTGCACCTCTGAAAAATTTCACCTCTTCCCCCAAAGTACCAAGCTCAGGACAAAGCCTTAACACAAAAACTTTTGGAGTACATTCCACATCCAAACTATAGCACTTTGTCACAATCTTTCTCTAATCTATATTCCACACACCTCAAAGAGAAGTGCTTTAAAATATTTTATTCTTTCTTCTGGTATTCACTTCCATTTCTCCTAAAGAATCAAATTGTATGGCTATTTGTTGAATTACCAAATCTTATTTTTACTTTATTTTATATTGATAATTTATTACTAAATATATTTATTGAGTACAAAGTGATATGATTTAGGAATACAACTGACCTTTCAACAATGTAATAATTTGGATTTAGAATGTCCCCAAGATCTCATGGAGATAAGGCATCCATCTCAGAGGTAGAGCTTGGTTACTGAGCAAGGGTCACTGGAGATGTGGCTTTGGGGACTATGCTTGTGTCTGTGAACTCCTTTTATGATTGATCTCTTGCCTCTGGCCTTCATGATATGAGAGAGAATCCCACCCCATTCTGTCCCTCACGTCATGTCCTGAGCTCTGCAGAATTCACCTAGTCTAACATGGACTGAACCCTTGAAATCTCCAGAACTGTGAAATAAACCTTCATTCCTCTAAGTTATGATGATCAACTGTTTTGAATTACAGCAGTAAGAATACTTACTGGAACAAACAATTTGGGGATTAGGGTCACTGACCACCCTGTGCAGTTGAAAAATCCATTTATAAATTTTGATTCCACCTGAATTTAACTACTAATAACCTAATGTTGACCAAGAGGCTCACCAATAACATAAACAATTGATTAACTCATTTTATTTTTATATATATTATATATGTTTAAAATATATGGAGACTAAAGGTGACTTAAGTAATTTTCCAAAATCTTAAACATTTAACATTCTTTCAGATATTTTCTCCAAGTTCTTGAATATAATCTATCAGTTTCTCTTTTCATTTTTGGGAATTTTCCTTACTCCTCAAGTTCACTGTCCCTTGAGCTTCAATGTGTCATTATTTTGCTGCACAGCTGCTACAGAAATAATATTCTGAGACTGTCCTTCTCCATCATCTGGAGCTCTCTTCATCTTATTCTTATATTATACTCCTTCTTTCCTAGATTTTGTGTCTTTCTATTTCTTATTTTACTCTTTTGTTTGGGTGAAGCCATATGCCAATTAGAATCAGAAGAGGTAAATTTATAGAAGTTATACATCACTAAAATCTCTTAACTTTTAGTTTGAAACAGAATGGGAGTCTACTTCAGAGTCTCTTTCCCCTTTCTTATAGCTTTCTGTATTACAGTTGCAAGTGCTGTTGGTATTTAGATTTCTGGTTCTTATTTTGTTGTCTGACCATATTTTCCATCCCTTGATATTTTATTTATTTATTTATTTAATTTTTTTGCGGTACTGGGGATTGAAATCAGGGGCATTCTACTTCCGAGCTATACCCCCAGCCCTATTTTTTATTCTTTATTTTGAAACCGAGTCTCACTAAGTTGCAGAGGGCCTCACTAGGTAGCTGAGGCTGGCCGCGAACCCGGATCCTCCAGTCTCAGCCTCCTGAATGCTGGGATTACAAGTGTGCGCCACCATGCCTGGCTCATCCCTTGATATTTTTTAAAAAATATTTTTCATTATAATAATGTGATAGGCTGATAAATGCTCCCAAAAAATGTGCATGTTCTAATTCTTGAATCATGTAACCATTACCTTGCATAGTAAAATAAACTTGCAGATGAGATTAAATTTAGAATACTGAAATAAGATAATCATTCTTCATTGTCTAGGAGGGCACAAGATGGTCACAAGAGGCCTTTAAAGAGAGAAATAGAGCTGGAAATGATGGCACACACCTGTAATCCTGATACTTCAGAGGTTGAAACAGGAGGATCTAAGGTTCAAGAATAGATTCAACAATTTAGTATGAACCTCACAATTTAACAAGGTCCCCTTTCAAAATGAAAACATTTTAAGGACTGGGAGTGTAACTCAGAGGTAGAAGGTCCTTGTGTTCAAACCCCAGTAGTCCTCAAAAAAAAAAAGGAAATGGAGGGAGATTGCCTATGGAAATAAGAGTTGTGGTGATAGGAGCAAAATGCCATAGTGACTTGAGGAAGGTGCTATAAGCTAAGGAATATAAGAACCAACTGAAAGTTAGAAAAGGCAAGTCAATTAACTGTCTCATAGAGACTCCAGAAGGAATAAGCCCTGCCAATATCTTGAATTTAGCTCAATGAAACTGATCCCAAATTCTGCTGTCCAGAATTAAAAGATAATTTTTGTGGCTTCAAGCCATCAATTTTCTGAAAGTTACAACAAACATAGGAAACTAGTATAGGTGATTGTCTGTAATTTCCCAAAGAGTACCTACTCTTAAGCCTTTTACATTCATTGTGTTCAACATTTTCTATCTGAAAGCACCTTCAGTTATAGAAAATATTCCTGATTACTCATTTGATAATTTCCCTTCCAGAGTTATCTATACTTTCTGAAATTTTATTAGTAAGATATTGTGTCCCCTAAATTGATTCCTTAATTTTCTACAATTTTCTATTATCAATGCTTGCCACTTTAATTTATTTTTGGCAGTAAATTTAAATATCATTGTCTTATCTTTCCAATACAATTTCAATTTAGATATGCACACATAGACATGTATGCACATGCATACAGACACAAACATAGCTAAGAATTCTTTCCTATACTCTGTATGCTTTTTATAGGAACATGTTCTGATTGCATGCATGAGTTATACAATATATTCTCTTATTTCTTTTATGATATCAATAATAGATTGTTTTATTTTACTTTTGAAATGTTTTCTTTTATTCTGAAGTTTTAATTTTTTATGTTTGTGTTTTTCATGTGTGAGGGGATTTTATTCATTTCCATATTTTATTTATTTATTTTGCGGATTGAACTCAGGGGCATTCTACCTCCGAGCTATATCCCCAGTGTCGGGGGCCAGAAGGCTGGTTAGAGTTGGAATTCACACTTTGAGGAAACTCCTCCTCAGCAGCCACAGTGATAATGCAAAACAGGTTTTATCTGCTATCCTGCTGTGGCCCTTACCTAAAAAGGACACGGTCAACCTTGACCAATCATGCAAGCCCACACAAGAGCTTACCTGATCCCCCTGACCCCACCCCTCACCTCTAGCTACTTAAGCAGTCCTTCTTTAATAAAAATTGAGGCTTGATCAGAATCCTGTCTTGCCTCCATTCTTTCGCATCCCTTGTTTGTTTCATTCCTTTAGGTTAAGCCGCCTCGGTCTCCCGTTCCCAAACCCTGCTGGCCCGGGCATTTAATGGCGCCCAACGTGGTGGCTGAGGTTTAGGCTTTCCGGGGGACGTCTGCACGTCGGGTCCGGCCGGACAATCTCCTGAGTCACCACGGGAACTGCCATGAGGGAAGACTCATGTCTTTGGATCACCACGGAACCACCCGCCCATGAGACTGATCCTGGTTAAGGTAAGCAGACGCATTTTTCAAACAAGCATTTTACCCTAAAGGCTTCTAAACACATGCCCCTGGCCTTCACCAGAGGGCACCATTGACTCAAGACGATGGCAAAAAGTCAATAAGGAGCCCCCCCTTTATACACTGGTCTTCGGATTTAAGGCTCTCAATCACGTCCAGTCCGCTAATAGGCACTTCGCTATGCCGATCCGGGAAGTGTGAAGGGTACCTAGATCTGACTATGCGAAAGCTCTGAATCACTCTGATAAAGGCCTAGTTTCTGGTTACTCCTTGTCACGAGTCCCACAAACTCTGAGTTCACTAAAATCTCAGTGGTCGCATCCTGGTATGGGGCATTATACATCCCGACCTATGATAAGTGAGCAGGGGCCCTTTTTAGGCAAAAGAACACTGTGACTAAGGCTTGTAATCCAGTTTCTTGGTACTGTCTGAGCTGACCTGGTACGGGGTTTATATGTCCCAGAGGCCTACGCAGAGGACACAGATTTGGGAGCTTCTTCCGTCACCAACATGGGTTCCTCTTAGTTCCCATGAAATTTTCCTTAGTGGGCTCAAAGAGTCCCTCAGGACACGAGGAATTAGGGTTAAGTAAAAGGATCTTAGACACTTCTTCTCCTTCATTCACGATAGATGCCCCTGGTTCCTGCCAGAGGGTACCATCAACTCGAGACGATGGCAAAGAGTGGGAGACGCCCTTCAGGACTTTTATCAAACTTTTGGCCCAGAAAAAGTCCCTGTCACAACTTTCTCCTATTGGAACCTTATAAATGACATTCTCAGGGTTCACCCCCGATATTCAAGACATAATTAAGATAGGACAAATGGTTTTAAAAGAAAGTTCACAGCCGCCCTCACCGAAAAATTCAATAGAATTGCCCACAAACCCAGTTTCAGATGATAAGCAGTCAGCTCCCCCCCCCCCAGGACATACCCGACAGGTCCAAAGGTCCTGAGCCGGAAATGCAAAAACTTTACCCCTCCCTGAAGGCTTTAAGAATCTTACCCCTTGGGGATAGACTCAGGAATCCTGAGGATCAGATAACCTTAGATAAGCAAGCTGCTCAATACCCCTCCCCAAAGGCCTTAGGAACTTCACACCCTGGGAGCTCACTGCCCCAGCCCTCCAAGATACCTTCTTTCAACCTTGAAAACTCCCACCATATCCCTGCCCCCCATCCCCTCAATCAGATTCCATCAGGCAAATTAAAATTTCCCTCATCCATGAGGTCTCATCTTTAAGATCGATCCTTCAGCAAAAACGTGAGCATTTAACACTCCTTAAGGAGCTTCAGGCTCTCGAATCGGAATTAACTTCACTAGCTACTAAAACACCCGTCCATCACCCAAAAACAAAAACAGCTAAAACAACTCCCCCTCTTTATACCTTTCCTGTAACCCAAAATCAGCGTCCTGACCCACCCATAGAAGACATAGAGGAGACAGATGAGGACTCCTCTGACAAACAATGTCGAACCCTTGTTACCTCCCGGGATATTGAGGAGGATATCTCTGATGCTGAGGATCCTAGTTCAGAACAACAAAATAATCAAAACCAAAAATACCACTCTCTTAATCTTAAATATCTTAAGGACCTAAAATCGGCAGTAAATAATTATGGCCCCACGGCTCCTTACACCTTGGCTATTTTGGAAAGTCTTAGCGACAGATGGCTCACCCCTAATGATTGGTTTTCACTGGCTCGAGCCGCATTGTCAGGGGGTGAATTTGTTCTCTGGCAGACAGATTTTGTAGAAAACTGTAGAGAAACCGCCCAGCGTAATAGTGAAAATAGAGCCTCGTGCTCATGGACCAGGGATAAACTTCTGGGAAGGCCCCCTTTTGATTCCAATCAGATACTGGCGGCTTTTCCCCCTGGCCTCCTGGCTCAAATACAAAATGCAGGGCTAAAGGCATGGCGTCGCTTGCCTCCAAAAGGGCCAGCCACAACATCATTGGCAAAAATTCGCCAGGGCCCGGACGAGTCTTATAGCGATTTCATCAGCAGCCTTACAGACTCGGCTGAACGCCTAGTTGGGGAAGGCAAAACAGAAAGCGCCTTTATCAAACATTTGGCCTATGAGAATGCTAATCCAACTTGCCAGGAAACCATTAGGCCACACCATGGTGGCAGTCTTTCAGACTATATAAAACTTTGTTCTGGCATAGGGGCTTCCCATGCTATCGGGGTGGCCATAAGAGCCGCCCTACAGCATTTCTCTCATGACAAACAGCAAACTGAACAGCAGAAAGCCTGTTTTAGCTGCAAACAGCCAGGCCATTTTTCCCGGGAGTGCCCCAATGACAAACAATCCCGGCCCCCCCCCAAAGTCCGTTTGCCCGCGATGTAGGCGTGGTTTTCACTGGGCTAACCTATGAGGCAGAGAAACTCCTTAAGGGGCCCGCCCCTGGCCCCGCCTTCAATAACAAACCCCGGGGCTATCAGGTTTGTTTCACAAAAAACTCCTCAACAGATACAGACCCTCCCCGCCCAGGCATCAGCTCCCTCTGCAGGGCCACATCAGGTAGCGCAGGATTGGACCTCTGTTCCACCTCCGACACAGTATTAACACCAGATCAGGGTATCCAACTTGTGCCCACCGAAACTTTCGGGCCATTGCCCACCGAGACATTCGATCTCATCTTAGGACGGGGTAGCTCTGTTTTAGCTGGTCTCCATATTACCCCAGGGGGGTTATCGATGATGATTATACGGGACAAATTACTGTCCTTGCTTCCGCCCCATTAGGACCCATCTCCATCCTCAAGGGACAAAGAATAGCTCAACTCATATTACTTCCTCTAAACTCCACAAATAAGAGTACTAGTAAAAGCCCCAGGTTAACCTCTGCCTTTGGTTCCTCTGACACCTATTGGGTCCAACAAATTACTGCAGAAAGACCACTGCTTACCCTACAATTAGATGGAAAAAACTTTGAAGGGTTAATTGATACTGGGGCCGATGCCACAGTAATCTCCACTCAAAATTGGCCTCATAATTGGCCCCTTAAAACCTCTTTAACTCACCTCAAGGGCATTGGCCAGTCTACCAATCCCCAACAGAGCTCAAAAATCTTAACCTGGAATGATGCTGAAAACTCTGGACAACCTTATGTTATTCCAGGCCTTCCAGTAAATCTTTGGGGATGTGATATTTTATCTCAATTAAAGCTCATCACAGCCAGCCCCAATTAAATAGTAACCAAGTAGATGCTCAATCAGGGGTTCTTGCCAGGTCAAGGACTAGGAAAAACTAAACAAGGGATGAGACACCCCCTTCCCATAACACTCAAAAATAACTGCTCAGGCCTGGAAGACCAAAATTTATCTTAACGGCCGTTGACTTTCCTGTACCCCATACAGATAAAATAAAGTGGAAATCTGATTCCCCTGTGTGGGTAGATCAATGGCCATTAACAGATGAAAAACTTATGGCCGCCTTAAAGTTAGTACAGGAACAGCTGGCTGCCAGAAATTTGGAACCCACAACCTCCCCATGGAATACCCCAATATTCGTAATTAAAAAAGAAATCTGGGTCCTGGCGCCTTCTCCAGGACTTAAGAGAAATTAATAAAACTATGTTTACTATGGGAGCCCTCCAGCCTGGCCTTCCCTCCCCTGTCGCCATCCCTGCCAATTATTTCAAAATTATTATAGATTTAAAGGATTGCTTCTTTACCATCCCCTT